>CAHIKZ030000435.1:2955000-3022500 GCA_903632075.3 Acanthosepion pharaonis | reverse complement strand
CCACTAAGACAATTGAAATATACTTTTCATCTAATTATTTCGTTGTGTTTTTCATCAAGTACACCAATGAAAACACAACAATCATGGAGGATTGAAGACAGAACTAAAGGAATCATATATTTAATATCTGCTTTGAGGCTTAATGTCTAAAACAGAATTCAGCAAGATTACTTTTCATGTGGTATTTATTCTTTTAGCGGCTGGAATTTGGTGAATTGTCAAAGAGATAATGACACGACAATTGGGTGATGAAATTAATGTCATCTTTTGAGCATTCGATATTTTTTTCTTTACGTAAACAAAAGGCACACTGTATAAGTGTGACAATTATAAAAGTTACCTTGATACGCGAGCTGAGTTCAAAATCAAGTCGAGTCTGTTTCGCTTACTTCCTATTACTATCTATCTATCTATCTATCTATCTATCTATCTATCTATCTATATATCTATCTATCTATCTATCTATCTATCTATCTCAATCTGTTCATATCTATCTATCTATCTATTGGAAGAGGCATGAACTTATCTCCATTTAGCCATAGTTTAAATAATATTGCTCACTGTTTTTTTAAGGTATCAATCACTCCTGTCATTTTGTGTTTTGCCATCCATTTCCATAATCATTTTAGGTTCATTAATCGATATTTACCTTTTCCCTTTTACCTTCAATATGACTTGTGCGAGCCTAATTCGCCAAGCCTTCTTTCTTCGGAATTATCAAAATTTTCTTTAAGACTGTAAGTAAAAGTCCCTCTTAACATTGTCAGAGAGAGAGAGAGAAAGAGAGAGAAAGAGAGAGAGAGGACCTCCAGATGGTAGTCAGACCATCAAGGACACACCAGGACTTGGCTTTGTGGATTTTAATGTCTCTCTCCGTTGACTGGAGGTTGCTGCCGGGGTAAACAAATTCCTGGACGGACTTGATGTTGTTGCCGTTTTTTCAAGTTAATTTCTCCTTCGTGCTTGTAGCTGATAAATTCTGTTCTGCCAGCGTTAACGGAGACACCAATCTCGATGGCTGCTTCTTCGATGCGATGGGGAAGTTTGGTAGCCTTATCAATCGTGTCTGACAAGGCAAGGTCATCTGAGTCTGTTATTGTTTTTGATGGGTGATGTGAATTTCTTGCTTTTTCAAGGGTTAGCCCCAGATCTGTGTTCAGATCAGAAGATGACCGCGGGGCGTAATCTAGGCACAGGATGATTAAGAAATGGGCAAGCCTATCTCTCGTCAAGTCTCGAGCGTCAACGTTGAATAAATCCATAAGAGAGGCTTATTTAAGGCCACGATAGAATCTGACTTGCTCTACGGCTCAACAACATGGACACTGACGAAACACCAAGAAGCATCACTTGACGGGACATACACAAGGATGTTACGAGTTAAATAGGACATCAACTGGAATAAACACCCGACAAAAAGATCGCCTATATAGACACCTCCCTATCTCAGTTTCGCTAAGAGAGAGAAGGTCTCGGCTTGCTAGTCACTCCTGGAGAAGTAAGTCAGAACTTGTAAGTGACACCCTCCTATGGAACCCATTGCGCGGCAAAAGATCGGTTGGAAGACCTCATCACACCGACATTGACCATCATGTATCAGGTCATCCCATAAGTTCTGTCCGAATTTTGAATAAAGAAAACAAGTGACCAAATGTTACATTTAATTACGGATTCAATCAACAATGTATTTTCCCTGATTATCTATGACTTCCTTCCATCTATTAACAAGCTTACTAATCCATTACTGTAAAATTCTTTTGGCTTTGATTCGAAGAAATCACAAATGGCAGTTTTAACTTCTTCCTGTGTTACAAAAGCTGTTTCTTCCAAATGATTCTGTAAGCTACGTAACAAATGGTAGTCTGAAGGAGCAAGATCGGGAGAATAAGGTGAATGAGGAATTTTCTCCCAACCAAGTTCTTCGATCTTTTGTGACGTGATTCTTGCTGTATGGGGTCGCGCATTGTCCTGATGAAACATCACTTCTTTTCGATTCACTAGAACAGGTCTTTTTTTCTTCAAAGCTTGGTTCAAACGCTCTAATTGCTGACAGTATATTTGATCATTAATTGTTGCATTAGGTGGTAAGAATTCAAAGTGGATTATTCTCGGCTGTGGCTGGGGTCCTTCCCCTTTAACAAGCCACTGTCTACGACGCTTAACATTTCGATAAAAGATCCATTTTTCGTCGCCAGTCACAAGTCTATCCCAAAAAGGTGAAACAAGTTGGCGAGAATGGAAAGAAGAGCAGATGTCATCTCGGTATTTGAGGTTGTTTTCAGACAATTCATGAGACACCCATTTTCTAAGTTTAGGAACTTTTCCAAGTTGTTGAAGCTGACGATGAACAGTTGTGTGGTTTGTACTGAGAACCACTGCCAATTCCTCAACTGATAAAGCTGGATTTTCTTCAAGGGCTGCTTCAAGAAGCTTTTCATCAAACTCAACTGGACGTCCGGTTCGATCTTCATCTTCAAGGGTGAAATCTCCACCTCTGAATTTTGCAAACCATCTTCTGCAAGTTCTTTCATTCACACATTCCTCTCCATAAACTGAGTGAATGTTTCTAGCCGCTTCGGCTGCTGAGTTTCCTTTCTTGAACTCATAAAGCATTATGTGCCTCAAATGATTCTTGAGTACTTCCATGTTAGCAGGGTTTTAATCAAACAAAATTTAATTTTATTGTTCTCTGAAATAAAATTTGATCGGTTTAAACGCATCTAAACATAAAAATAATGTTTAGCTCCATTAGACATTATAAAATACTCTTTAAATATCGTTCATTTTAACAAAAAGTTCAAATTCGGACAGAACTTATGGGATGACCTGATAGATAACTCTGGATGCCATCTGGAGGACCTGCCGACAACGATGTCTGACAATGGTTGGAAGGAACGAATCAGGATTATCCGAGAAGAGAAGTTTTCGGCTAGATGGTCACTCTTGGAGAAGTAAGTCAGAACTTGTAAGTGACACCCTCCTATGGAACCCATTGCGCAGAAAAGATTGGTTGGAAGACCTCATTACACCTACATTGACCAACATGTAGATGACTCTGGATATCTGACAGAGATCGTTGGAAGGAACGAGTCAGGAGAATCCAAGAAGAATCCTCAACCTGAGGATTATGTAAGTAAAAAAGTAGTAAGCAAAAAAGTCAAACGCTCACTTTCTGAGCGACTGTTCGGTTCAACTCTGTCTATGGACGGAGAGAATCCCGAAGGAGGCTACGCCGAAGGGCGGCGTCTCCTTCGGAGTGGTAAAACCGGCCCTGAACTCGTTTAGGCGGGTTTAAACGGGCATATTTTGGGGCCGATCCCACGGGCTCGGGAAACCCACAATAAACAACCGACCTTGTGTCACATGTTGCCCTAGTGGGGGGGACTCGATATCGTAGGCAAAAAAGTAGTTTTTGTTTCTGTGTTCATAAAAAATTTCCAAATTTCTCATAAAGCCAAGCTAAGCATCCGTCTGTAGAACCAAATCTCTTTGGCCTCCTGTTTCCTCTTCATCTATAAGTAAATTGTCCAGTATTCGTCCTCATATAGATATCCATTATTACATAGTATGGTAACTTTAGTTCTACGGAAACTCTTGATAACTGGCAAAATTTTCTTAATACTTTGCTTAGCTTTTATTAGGCATCTTTCGCTGTCTCAATGTGCCTTCGAATTACTGCGTCATATTTTAGGTGGTAAATTCAAAGGCTGCCATTTCAGGGAAGGTCGCCTTTCTTTGTACGATTTACATACGATCTATTGCCGTCATTTTTGTTGTCATTATTACAAAGTTTCAGTCGTTTTACCGTCCTGCCTTCGTCAAGTGTACGGTTAACTTTCGAATTAAACTCTTCATTAAACCTACGGGCTCCACCCTTCTGTGCATTAATTGAAACAAAACGAATTCCGTTATTATTTACTTTTCTTCCGTATTATTCCAATGAAACTTTACCCAGTGCACATGTTAGTACTTCGTATGTCCATTCCAGGAAGTCGTTCCTTGCGGATTTACCACAGATTCTCGATTGGATTTAAATCAGGAGAGTTTCCGGGCCAATCCATATTACTTTCATTTGCTCACTGGTGAGGCTTGCTAGTGTGTTTGTGCAGCGTTACAATTTTTGTACGCTTCCGTGGAGGAATTTCCAACGTGGACAATGACTGTAGGACAACTAATCGACAGCCGAGACAATAGTGTCTTGGCGTGATAAAAATCTGATGCAATCACTGACGATGCAATATTTTTCAAGGCCAAACCAATTGTCTCATAGACACCGAAAATAGATTCATATTACTGCACACTACTGCAAATGACTTAATCTGATGAAATAATAGAAATCGGTTACATCCTGTCATTCCAGTGGGTTTAAAACTGACCGTATGTTGAAAGAAAATAAACTAAAGCGGTTGTTTCATTTAATTTGCACAAGGTTGTAGAATCCTAAATACCAAACTTGATGTGTATGAAAGTAAATGGTACTTCGCCGTGGACAAAGGAAAGATTTCGATTCACACGGGGGTGCTCTCTGTTTGTGAAAAATGTCTTCACGTGCCCCTGTCGAGTGTAGGATCCTCGACACTTGTGACTCGTAACAATATTAAAGATATTTCGGTAATAGGCTCAAGTGTATTTCACGTCTTTTCTTTTGCCCATTTCCTCTCTTTATATTTCTCTTTCTTTCTGTCTCGGTCTATTAATATATTTCTCTCTCTCTCTCTCTCTCTCTTTTCTCTCTCTTTCTTCTTCTTATTTTCTCTCTCTCTCTCTTTTCTCTCTCTTTCTTCTTCTTATTTTCTCTCTCTCTCTCTCTCTCTCTGTCGCTTTTGTAGTTGATCTCTCTTTAACTTTATTCCCCTTTTTCTCTCCCTTGACACTGCTTAAAAATTATTTTCACGTCTTTCTTTCTTCTTATCGGTAACTCTATCTCTCTCTCTTTCTCTTTCTCACTCTATTAGTATCTCGTGAGAGAGAGAGATACTTTTTTCAATTTCTGTCTCTCTCTTTCTCTCTCTTTCCAGGCTTTATCGTCTCTCACACACACTCTTTTTGTCTGTCTTTCTCTCTTTTTTTTTCTCACTCCTTCTCTCACTGACACATTTTTCAAAAAGTTTCTTCCATATGTCTCATTTTTTTTCTTACCGGTCTCCTCTCTCTCTCTCTCTCTCTCTCTCTCTCTCTCTCTTTCACACACACACACACACACACATGGAGAGTCTCTTATATTCTCTCTTTATTGTCAATTTCTCTTAACACGTTCCATTGTTATTTTTTCCTTATATTGTTGCGATATGACAAGCCCATCAATAGAGGATGACAGCTCCAATCACTACGGGGCGATACCCCAATCTATCTCTGCTCAGTATTGACCCAAATAGTCATATCTACTAGGTGTTGGTTAGGAGGTGTGATTTATGATTCATGGTTCATAAAAAAGGCCGTTTAGCCAAGTAGCAGCAATCCGCTCTGGTCAGCTCTACGAAGAATGAGCCCAACCCGACACTCTTTGTTTTGTCCATGTTTCCAAAACTTTAATAAAAAACTCTTCCCTTCGAAGTTGGAAGTTAGCAATTTCGAAATCTTTATGCTTGATTTTAACAATACTAAGGAAACATTCATTAAAAGGTCTTGTTTTCATCTTGCTTTAGGTTAAAACCTAAAGCAAGATGAAAACAAGACCTTTTACTAGCAGTAAAACCTGTCTTCGACTGTGTGTTTCATTACTGGGAATTTTTTGTCGTTCAATTGGAGTATTAGTAACAACATTTGGGTGCAACTGAGGCATATCCCCAAATGGTGGGGCTAGCAATTTCAATGGGGGTGGCCCTGAAAAAGGACCGTTTTTGCGTTCTCATTCTTGCAAGGAGGGAACCTCTTCCATGGACCGTCATAATAATAATATACGATAATTTTTACTAATAATATAAGTTTTTTTTTATAATTCTAATAATTTTTGCGTTAGATTTCAATTCTCTAAATGGATTGTACGCTGTCTTTTACAGACATTAAATTGTACCTTTGATGCTTGCGCAAAGTATATAAAATCGGTTTTTTCGATTTTCACCTTCAAGTTTGTAATTTTGGGACTCAAAACAGGCACTGACGAATTATCTATCAAACAAAAAAATCGGATGAAGACTGTGGAAACGCATAAACAACATCCGATCACACACGCATACATACATACACACACATTTTGTTAATTATAGATTTAGAGATATGCTGTCTGATCAAAAAGTATCGGTTCTGTTGCTCTAGTAACTACATTTCTGCTTATTTAGTGTAATTAAACGTATTGGTGTGCAAATTTCTATATTAAACAACTCTTTAAAAAATGGTAACTTCAAAAAAATTATCAGAAGTACGCAATTATCGAGGGACGCATTGGTCTAGAGACGCAATTATCCAGGAACGCACTTGTCAGGTACGCAATTGTACGAGGCGCAAATGTCCCGTTATATTAGTGTCTCTCTCACGTGAAGTCTCCCTTCTTCTCTCTTATTTCCTCTGGCCCTTTATTAACACTATCTACAATTTATCTTCTTATGTGTTATGTACTTTCAGGACGTAAGCGATCATGGCTCTCCACCTCCCTCTATCCTTTCCAGTTCTAAACAAGTTACATCTCTCTGCCACCTCCCCCAGGCCACGTTCTGCCATCTATTTGCTTAAGCCCGCTAGGTATGTCAAGCGTTGTTTTAACTTGTCTCTCTTTCCCTCTATTCGACTCGTGAGTATCAGATTCTGCAGGTTCTCTTTCCTCACTAGAAACTTCAGCAGCCTCTTTCTGATATTAAGTATAAGATTCCTCCTTGTTTGCATCCTCTCTAAGACCTCATCGTTGCTCAAACGATCAGTCCATAATATCCCTAGCATCCTTCTGTAGAACCACATTTGTGTGGCCTCGTGTCTCTTCTTCATCTTTGAGAAAATCGTCCAATATTCGCTACCGTAAAGAAGGACATATGTCACGTAACAGCTCAGTATTCTTTTCTTCTTTACCAAAGAAATCCTCCTGTCGGCAATACTCTGCCCAGCTTTTGAAATACGTCTTTGGCCATCCCAATACGTCTACGGATCTCAATATTGCACTTACGCTACTTTGGGCTCATCCTTTTACAGATGACCATGCATTCCGTTTTCTTGTAGTTTGTGCTTAGTCCTTTCTTCTCACTCTCCGTCGCTACATTCTGTAAGAGATTTTGTAATTTCTTTTTCGTATTTGTTATCAAACTGTGGCATCGGCATATCTTATATTGTTAAGATTGTGTTCGCCAATGCTAAATCCAAGTAGGGTTTCCAATACACTCAGAATTACCTCGCTGTATCGGTTGAACAGGTCTGGAGAGTAGATGCATCCTTGCCTTACGCCAGTTTCTATTTTTGTATATTCACTCGTTCCCTATGCGCATGCAAGCTGTTTGCTGCCAGTATAGGTTCTTGATGATTCTGATAACTTTCCCGAATATATGAAATTTACTGAACCCAAGGATCACATGTTGCCCGCGGACTATTTTTCCGCGTGGTACAATTTTGTGGCCAATATTTTCCTTCTAATTTAATTTATTTGTCTATTGACCCTTACATACTTTAGCAATAGCAGTATTGACTCTCCCACCTATAACCAATCAATATAAAGGTCCGCAGAACCTGTCCTAAATCCTCTCCGGGGAAGGGATTGGAAATATTCATCTCGCCATCACTACGTATTCTCAGTCGAGTGGGTACAGATATAGTTACCCACAAATTTTCTGTTTCGTTTTTTTTTAATTTTATAAGAGGGAATACATTTGAAAACTTATATCAAGGAAAGCTGACGAAAATGTTCTCCTCCACACCTTCCATATCTGAATGTGATGATGAAATAATTTTGATAAGATAGAATGTGATTCTACGAGCGGGCTCCATCTGGAATATCATGTCTACCCAACGTTACTGGAGTTGAGTCTCACTCTGTTGATAATACACAGACGACGTCCCTGCTTCTGAACCGTTGCTCATCTTCAGGACATCATGACTTTTGGGGGGTTTGCGTTTGTGACCCCTTCTCCACGTTTTTCTATTCTCTTAGTATACTGCCTTTTTCGCATTTTTTTCTTATCTTCTATGTCCTTTTTTCTTATTAGTCTGTATCTATTTCCCTTCATCTCTCTATCTATCTATCATCTTTTTCTGTTTTAATCTGCCTTTCTCTTCTCTAATATGGTATGTCATCTGTCGGTCTCGGGAGACCAAGTTATACCCTCTCCAAGATGCAGGTCTGGGCACGGTTTTTATGAGAGATCACCATGCAAAACGCCTCCCCATCTACGCCACTGATGTTGTCCAAGGCAAAGTCAGGGGCTAATACAGCTTGGCATTGTCGTCGTTGCAAGAATTACCAGAAAGAAACTAAACATGATCTTGGACTGTCTTAGGGACTCTTGTCCCGGATTTTAATTCAGATTTGTCCTTCTCACAACCTGATTGTCAAACGCGACTACAGAGTCCAGACTGCAATACTATTTACCTATAGTTAGAGCTTTTTAATTTTAGTTTTCTTTCTCTTAGGCAGGTTGCCACTCAAGCCTATAGAATCAAGTTTGTCCTGCTATTTAGTTATCTTTCTCTTGTAATACCTTGAAAAAATGTCCTGCACTTTTAATTATGTATCATTTAACATTCTAGGATTCTTTACTTTCAGTTTTTTTTGTCCTCTGCTGTAAGCGATACTTTTGATACCTCCATCTTTGTAACTCTTTCCGAAATATTTATTAATGATCCACGTTACAATCAGGTGAGAAGGGATTCAAGTAAGTGTATAAAAAGTGACAATTTGCAACATCTAATCCAAGAACTCACTCTTGCTTCTTCATTCTCCAAGTGCAGCGAAATTGATACAAAATTATTATTACCAGGCTTTAATTCTCGCGAGAGTCTCGCTTTTTAATGAGACTTCCTTAACATGATCGTTTTCTTTGTCCTTCTTTTATACCAGCACAATGACGCGTCTTAGTGTTACAATAAGCAGAACCAAATTAATAATGACTTTTGTCTTTCAATTTCAGGCAGATCAATTTTATTGTTGGAAATGCAAACATCTCTGATAGTGCACAGATGCTGCGATTATCAAGGAATTGAATTCGTCAAATTGGAAGTCGTGTCTACTTTTGTTATACGAACGTTCACCAGCAACAAACATAATCCCAGAGCTTGAATTACGATTCAGACTACATTCATATGGCAGACACATGCCGGAAATGCGTGCAAGAGATATTGAAATATGAATATTACCATGTATATTCGTCTCACAGCGCATGGGTTCAACGAAAAAACACCTTAGCTAACTGAATCATGTCGTGTGCGCAATAAGGTCCTGCTATATACTTTAACTAAAAAGTAATTCTCTTTGCTGTAAATATATTAACTACTGAAAGTAACTACTGAACTTTATATCTCAATTTTCATCAATGATAATTCTTGGCAGTAAAATACATGAAGAAGAAAAGGGAAAATACTTGCTGAAAATAAAATACAAGTATATTCCAATAATTAAAATATACAGCGTGTCCATAAAGTTCGTGTGCACTTTAAAAAATTATAACTTTATTTGTATTTGCGATAGAAATAATCGGTAAAAAATATTATAAAGTTTAATGTATCTAGTTTTAAGTATAGTTAAAATAACTAATGTGATTTCAGGCATTACTGTAAATCAGTTGGCAAATGTTTTCCGTGAACTGCAAAATCGTATTACCCTTTGTATTGCTAATGATGGAGGACATGTTGAAACTTAAATAAAATTTCAATAAAACCTTAAAAAATATAGATTTACTTCTTTCTAATCCTTTTTACAAATTATTTCTATCGCAAATACAAATAAAGTTATACATTTTTTTAAAGTACACACGAACTTTATGGACACCCTGTGTATACACAGGAAGAATATGAAAGAATACACAGCTTTAGAATATTTTTTTTTGTTGGGTACATGGTAAATTGGCAACGTGGAAAATTGAGAACATGGTAAATTGTTCTTTAACTACAACTGCATTCTTTTCGGTGTGTAAGTCGGGGATGGAATAATACAACAGTTTTTCTTGTTAAATGTAGGGCAAAGAGGAGTTCGATCCTTACTGGGGACAACAAACTGGCGATGACAAACCAAGATAAGGCTGCTTCAATGGGGTGTAATTGTCAGTAGTTTGGACTTTTGCAATATACCAATGGTTTAAATATCTAACAAATGTTTTAACAGAGCAGAAAAACTGCGACACCGGGAATCGAAGGCAAAAGATGCCTTCCTAAAACTAAGCAAATTATGGATAAAGGAAAATTAAATAAACTTTCGTTAGAAACAAAGAAAAGACAGTTGGCCTTCTATTTAATATCAATCTTCATATATGGCAGGAAATGTCGGACAATTTCATCACCTATGAAAAGAAGATTGGAGGTAACAGAAATGGTATTCTACAAAAGGATATTGAGGATGCCATGGACAGAGTGTGTAAGCAGAGTATAATTCTAAAGGAAAATGGAAACAAATTCCATACTTAATGTAGAACGAGATGGTTGAAATTCTTGACACACCGAATGAAGAAGGAGGGTTCGGGGATTTGATACTCACAGAACACAACAAAGGCAAATTGGACAATAGAATGTAGCGTGCTACCTACTTTGCAGGAGTTTTTGGGGATTACCGCCCCCTGACGATAATTACAGGCGGCGCGAGATTTTAAAGAATCTATCTCTTTCTCGGTGACTTTTCATAGTAAAGTAACATATTCTTTTCGTTCTTGCTCACATGTAAATACATCAACATCAGGCTTTGGAGGTTGCTTTGCATTTAATTTTATTTCTCATTTTCTCTTTCATAAAATGTTCTAACAATATATTTGTTTAATATTCATTTGCTTAAATTCAATGTCTTATCTTTCCGTGGACTCACACGAGTCCGCCAAAACTTTTTGCGAGTCAAATGAACCAGGATCATAAAAATCGCATCAAACTTGTTGCTACTCGCAAAAGGGTAATGGCAGAGATAAATATTGCAAACAGCTTTAAAATATAGGATGTTGTGGAGAGCCATTGTCACACACGTCCTGAAGAGACACGGTACAAAGAAGATGGACATTATTAGTGAATGTGCCCCGCACTTGTTTAAGCCTTATTTGATAATTAAACAAGGTTTAATAAAATTATTAGAATTAATATTTAGCATTTGGCTATGAACTTTCGAATATTACAATTATCGTAGTAACAAAAGTGAAACATCAATAAAATATTAGTTTGCTAAATGTCGATTGATATAAAAGATTTCTTGCCGCCACAAAAACTCAACATGCACATTTGTTTATACAATAGTAACAACTTGCATTAAATGCCTTTCACCACATGAGACGGCATTTTAAAATGTGTATAAAATATTTAGTATGCATACAAAATAATTATAGGACGTGATAAAGTATTTATAAACTAATTTCCATTGCAATTAGCATCTTCGAAAATCGTTCGCACGTGCCGTCAGTTGTACAATAACCTAACATTTCAATTTGAAATATGTATCTTCCGTCCAGCACATTTTTGTCTACGATACTGATAGCATTTACTTTCTGTGACGGTCGCAAAAACAAAACATAAAGTTTATACGGTGTTATAAAATTCTGGTTAGTAATACCGTAAGGAAACACTGGAACTGTTGAGGGGTCCACCCCTTTTTATACAAATGAACTCACCCAGTATATACATATACTACTGCAAGAGCGAGACGAGAGTAAGACAAGAGCAAGACCGAGTCGAGTCGAGTCCAGAGTGACAGAGTAAAAGCTTGTAGGTAACCGGAAGAGTGAGGGTGAGGAAACAGCGTTGTAGGAGTCACAGTGAGCGAGCACGTAGACTCAGTAAGAAGTCATACAGCGATACTTCAATACCAAAGACTGTATAGATATTTTGCTACTAACCCTATTCCTGGAACTACTAACCTGCTTTACCAGTTTGTATTATTATGTTAATACATTATTTTCATATATTCATTCCTGGCGTCTGTTATTTATTGGTACGGGATTTCAACCCAGAATCCACAATAGGAATAAATAAAGATCAGGTTGAATCATATTAGACACATGGATTGGTAATATTAATAGAGAATACCGAGCTGATGCACAACGTTTAAAATTTTTTCAGCAATGCAGGGCTCAAGAGGTTAAGTTGTTTTTTGTTTTTTTGCTCATTATATTTCATTGTGTAGGGGAATTATAACCCGGACTAAATAATCTTAAACACCCTAACATTTCTATATGCCAAAATACTCGTAAAATTAGAAACAGCATAACGTAGAAACAACAAAAATCGTATTATTTATCATCTAGTTGTTAGGCATTGTTGGAGATCCAAGAAAAAGTAATGCTGAGTAAAACTGTGAGTTTGGAATCAAATGTAGAACAAATATAGATCGGAATCTGATAAGATGAACAAATATAATATATACCGACTTTCTTCTAGGGTGTGTAATGACGGTCAGTATAATTTAATCGGAAAATACAAGAAGTGTCAGGAGTTTTTTAGCTCGAATTTTTGTAAAGTGCAAAGGGGTAAATGTTATTTTTATGCCCTGTAAAAATAAAAGGAGCCGAAATTTTTGTTGGTGCGTGTGTTAATGCCCTGTCCGTGTTGACTGCCTGTCATGTGGAGTTGATTCTCATTGGTTTAGAAAGAGTGAATTAATGATTATTATACTTAAACTGCGTTTAGAGATTATATGCAAAAGAGGTATTGTCAAATATTTTATGTAAAATTCATAGATATGTGTTATCAATGAAATAATTTGTACTATTATGTACAGCGAGTAAGCATGAAAGCAATTAAGTCCCAATTTTCAATTTCACATTGATATTTAGTATTTTTCTGTAATTATAGCAATTTGCAGAGACAAGAGATTATTTGCAAGAAGTAGAATTTAGTATTTATGGCTCGTAAAAAAGCACTAACAAAGAATGAAAAGAACTATATAATCAAATAAATTAGCAAAGGAAAGTCTTCGCTTCAGATTTTTAAGGATTTGAAAAGGGATCATCGAACAATCAAGAAAATATGTCAAATGGGAATTCAATCAAGGAAAAAAAAGTCTCAGGCTGAATTCAGGAATTTAACAAAGCGAGATCTATCACATATCCGAAAAGAATTAATAAGAAACCCAATTGCGTCAATTGCGTTCATATTGGAGGCCGCTGGAGCTCCTATGGTGTCAAGGAAAACAAGGTGTAAAGCATTAAGGAAGTTTGCTGATGTAAAAAATCAAATAAAGAAACCCATTTTAACAAAAAAACATAAGGAAAGAAGATTGTAGTGGGCAAAAAAATACATGAAAACTGATTTCAGTAAAGTGCTTTTTACAGACGAATCAAGGATCACCCTCGATGGGCCCGATGGATGGCCTCGAGAGTGGGTTTTCAAGCAACATGACTCAAGAAAATTTTTTAAACGCCAACAAGGCGGCGGTTGGATCATGATATGGGCTGCGATTATTGGTAATGAGCTCGTGGGTCCATTTAAACTGAAAGACGGGGTAAAAGGAATTCCAAAAGTTACTGTGATTTTCTAGAGCAATATTTCTTTGAATGGCTTGATAACCAGTCTTTAGCCAAGTGTAGATCTATGATCTTTATGCAAGACAACGCACCAAGTTATGCATCAAAGTTTACTAAATCCTGTTTGAAAGAAAAGGGATTTGTTGAAGATTCTCTTATGGACTGGCCTTCAAATAGCTGTGACTTGAATTTCATTGAGAACCTGTGGAGCATCCTCAAGAGAGATATTTATTCTAATGAAAGGCAATTCAACAGCAAGTGTGACCTCTGGGAGGCAGTTAAAGTTGCTGCAAACAACATACCAGCCGCTAAAATTGCAAATCTAACATCAGATGTTGACAATAGGCTGCTACGAGTTGTTGAAAAGAAAGGAGCATTTGTGTAATAAATTTTAGGAGGTTCTTATTATTTTTTGTTACTATATCTTTTATTTTTAAAATAAAAGTTTTTTTTATGTTTTTCCTTTAAGAAATTGACGGATTTGTTCTAAAATCTTTTCATATTATTTTTTTACATTAGTTTTACAAGGTATAATAATGTAAAAGTATCAAAATAAATAGTTGCAAATAAACTACTGACAGTAAAATTAGTCTGTTTTGTTAACATAGTAAAAATGTTTCCAACCATAAACAATAGTTTTCTCTATCACTATATATCTAAGTTAATAATATTGAGTAGAATCTAAACAACATCATAATAGGACTTTTAACATTAAAGACGCAACTCTTTATACCTATTCATAACTTGCATATAAACTCTAGACGCAGTTTAAGCATGGAATACCGGTGACGTTTGGAACACTGTCTTTCTTTCTCTCTCTCTCTGTCTCTCTCCCTCTCTCTGTCTCTCTATCTATCTATATATATATATATATATATATATATATATATAAACGTAGATTTGGACAGCATGTTTTCATTTAGACATGTTTTGTTGAATAATTTACACATGTTCTGTCCACTTATTTACTTATTTTCGTTTGGATCCTTTCTTATTCATCGATAAGCTCTTTGGTGTCGTTATTGAAGGACGAGAGAAAATCGCCGTGTTGATACATATTTCATTTGTATTCAATCCTCTCGAAATATATATATATATATATATATATATATATATATATATATATATATATATATATATATATATATGTAAAAGATATTTTTGTAGGTACAAAATTTAATGATCGAAATAAAAGTGTAAAATTTAATATTACAAGACATATTAAAACAATATTAAATAATAAAAAAAAAAAATCAACAACAAGGGGGGGGAGCTCCCCACCTTTTATTTGGATATATATATGTATATATTTCCAAGAGGATAGAATACAGATAGAGCTCAATGTCTAGGACAGATCAAGATGTACCCGGAGTTACATTTTTCCGATTTCTTTTTGAAATTGTAGGTCTGAGGAATTGGATCGTAATTACGATTCCAATATAATAAATTATAACCATGGAATGTTTGAGCCTTTTATATATATATATATATATATATATATATATATATATATATATATATATATATATATATATATTAAGAAGTGTCATAATATTTTCTGCGAATAGAGTAACGGTTATCGGCGTACTGAGTTCAAACATTCATCGAGTGATATTTTTTTGCATCAATAAGTTTGGAAAAGGTGATTTTCTCCAGCTATGGTGTTCTTATAGTCATATCACATTGAAACACTGGTTCCAGTACGATCACCGAAGATAAGCAACGTCAATTCCATTCAATAACTCGATGGGTAACCGCTCGTGAATATCACGGGCTATAAGCTTGGGTGTTCGTGATGTGTAATGAGTAAAAGGAACAAAATTTGGAGGACCCAGTCGAATTCGTTCACTTATGCTTAAATAACCTTGGGAAATAAATAAGTACTAGTCTTACCCCAGCTATGGGTTAATTAGTAGCACATGCATCAGTAAGTCATTATTACCTTCAATCATTTTTCTGGTTCTAAATAACCTTCCAACTTTGATAAACCGTAAAGAAAACAATTCAAACATCCAGCTCTGGTTCGATGCCTGTTTAAGAGAAGGAAAACTGATTGCAAAACTCTGGTGCCGAGTGGACGTATATATATATATATATATAGAGAGAGATAGATAGATAGATAGATAGATAGATAGATAGATAGATAGATAGATAGATCTCGACAGAAATTTCAGAGTTGCGACTCTAAACTATTAGCTGCTATCTTTCACCTACTTCCGGCAAATATTCCGCTCCCATAATGCTCGGTATTTCCTTAGATCTCGTCGATTTGCCAGAGAGGCTGTCACTGTTACTTTCCAACAACACAAGACCTTACCAATCCATTACTGGTAATCTTTACCAACTGAGGTGTTATTATTATCTTACGAAGTAACTGAGATAATTATAATTGATGCCCGATGCCTTTTCACGGAACAAACATACCAGATTAATGATAATAATCGAAGCTATAACAGTTGGGATTGATATGCAATAATTATTGACGTGGTATGTGGAATCGGTTGATCGCGTTCGAGTCGTCACTTCACAATAATACACTTGAAAAGGCATGAATTCGTATCATAATTTCCTTTCTATGAATTAAATTGCAGGGTAGACTGAATTGTCTCCTCTTGGGTGACAGCCAGACTAGAACCAAAATTCTGAATCCAAAATTGTGGACAAGGGATCAGAAAACTACTCCATTATCTTGTCCAATGACTTGTGTTGATTTCAAAGATAATAAAGAAAAGAAATCTATAGGAACATATGTTCACCTACGTCCTTGAGAAATATGGTATTGAAAAAAAATTATCGATCTATTTTCCTTCGAGCAACAATTGATTTATATTAACCCTTTGATCGCTGCATTCCTAAACAATTTTAACCCTTCTGCCCGAGCTCCTGAGTCAAAATTCGCAAATAATTGTTATTTAATGTTTCACGAGAGATTTTCTTAAGCGTTTCACCCCAAGCAAGTCGGGAAGCCACTAGCACGCAAGCAAAGAGTTGGAGCGAGAGCAAAGAGGAGTGATAGAGGAAACGATGAAGAGAAGGTTAGGGAATAGATCAGGGCATCTGGAGACGTCGATTGACATTGCATTTGAATTGTTGGAGATTATAGCTATCAGGGAAACAGGAAAAGGGGAGGGAGTTCCACAGGCGAGAAGTGCGAGACATGAAGCTATTGGAGTAGAAGAGAAGGCTACATTTAACAGTTTCGACATTGAAAGGGTGAGAGTGATATGCCAGCTTAGATGAACGCTTAAATTCATGGAGTCTGGGAATTAACGAAAGACGCTCATCGGTGCAGTTACCATGAAAGTATTTGTAAAAAAAAGACAGAGGGTGGCGACGGTACATCTGTGAGAGAGCGACTGCAGACGAGATGCCAGATCAGGGCAAATTACATTGCATATAAAAATAGTTTCAAGTGTTTACTCACCGATCAACCGGTGGCTGGGCATTACGTCATTTTTATCTACCAGTGTTCAACCGGTAGCTGGACATTACGTCATTTTTCTTTACCACTGTTCAACTGGTGGCTGGGAATTGCGCCATTTTTCTCTACCACCGGTAAAGCAGTGGTAAAGTCTCAAACGGTTAATGCTAAGATCTTTAGCACAATGTGCGTGAATAACCGCTATTTAATTGCATTCCTTACGGTATTTACCAACATTACTAAAACACAGGAGAGAATGTGGAGAAATGTTTGCAGAAAGATTGTATTACATCAAACTGCAATGGGTCTGATTGCCTGAAGATCTCGAGAAACAGCATTCAAATAATTTATGTTTGGCTGGACAAGTCATTTTTCTCTACCTCTGTTAAATCGAAGTCTGTGCATTACGTCATTTTTCTCTACCACCGGTAAAGCGGTGGTCAGGCTTCAAAGCGTTAAGCTAAAATTTAGCTGATGTCAATATAAAACTGAAAAACCATCACAAAAATATAGTTCCCCAATGTCTTAGAAGACGACTTTTAAAGCTTTAAAAATGTCCATTTTAAAAGTATATAAGAGGACTAATGATACAGAGCAATTCACTAAACTTTTGTTCCTTTCTATTTTTTTAAATACTTTACTTAGCTGTTGATTTATCCTGAATTCTCTCACCGCACATATCCTTTGTTAGGCCGATCATTTTACAGGCAGTAGTTAGAATCATTTTCGCCATCATCTAAATTCTTTCTTGCTGGCGTTCATTTTTTTTTTTAAGAAAATAAGTCCATCTTTTTTCACTACAAATTGTAGAATTAACGAACGCCATATAATAACGTGTTAGCAACAAATTCAACATAAAGATTATTTGAATAATCCTAACACTACTCGGAATGTATAGTATTCCCATGAACCTTAAAGCAAACAGTCCTACATTGTATCCGATAGACTTCCACTCCATAATCACAAAGACAAACTATAAAAGTAACAAAAACAAAAATATCTAGCACATGTAACTAGAATAAAAAAAGAATACCATAATCAAAACGTTAACTATTGTCCCCCAGTTATGGGTTAATTAGTAAGTAAAAAATCGCGTCGCAGCTCGTGACGTCACATGACCATACTTAATATTTCTCGTTTCACTCTCGCGTGGTCAAGTGTGACGTCACGAGCTGCGACGCGATTTTCGCTTCCTTGTCTCGTAAATACGAGTTTGTCATTACTTTGAGCTTATTCAAGCAGCAAAGGAGGACTATTATTGTAGTTTCGTCTGTGTGTCATCTTTGATAATGGCTTATGTAAGCCGAAAGCTTTGATTGCATTTAATCATGTACCAATATAATGTTTTCCTTTCGTCTTTCAACGATAATGTGATTAAGCTTATCAGACAATACGAAAGGAACTTACTTAAAATAAATAGACAAAACTTGTCTATATTATTTAATGAAACATGCATTAATATATAATATATATATATGTGTGTGTGTGTATTAAGCCTAACGTTCTGGTTTTATATATATATATATATATATATATATATATATATATATATATATATATATATATATATATATTTATATATATATATATATATATATATATATAACATTCTAGTGGTTCGAAGATCGCGAGAGCGTTGAACTGGAATAAAGCCTCAGGATCTCCTGTGTTAGGAGTTGAGGTTGTCAAGCGATTTTTGCTATGTCAAGTTCATCAGGGCGTTGGACACTTTATTTTACTGGGTAGGTAGTTTTTTGCCCTTGGGACTTTCATTCCTTTTTTCTAATCTAAGGTGTAAAAATTTATGGCAAATTGTCTGTTGATCATGCCTATATATATATATATATATATATATATATATATATATATATATAGTATATATATATATATATATATATATATATGCAAGGCAGTGACCGGCCACATATTCCACTTCAGCTTTGGGGCAATCATCAAGCGATCAGTAACTCTAATGTAGGAAAATGGCAGAATTTGAGTTAATATATATATATATATATATATATATATATATATATATATATATATATATATATACTTTGATGTGGGTTTGTGACCCTGGGTTACACGCCCTCTGCGATCGTCAAAATCGCAAAGGGTGTGAAATCCTGGGTAACATCAACACAACTAATTATGTTAGCTCTATCACATCATTGATACTGAGAGCTTTCCAATAAGTACCGCGCATATATAATATATAAATATTACATGTAAAAATTGAATTTATCGATATATATATATATATATATATATATATATATATATATATATATATATATACGAATACACACACACACACACACACACACATATATATATATATATATATAATTTTAATGGTCAGAGTTGAATCAGATCGGGAAACAATGTTATTAAAAAGTACTTGATACACATGTGAAAAAATAAAATAAATGTAAAAATAAAATGTAAGCTTTATCCTTAAAATTCAGGAAGTCAGTTGAGGATTCAACTGACCTCCTCATTAAAAATATATACATCATATATGTATGTGTGTTATATATATATATATATATATATATATATATATATATATATATATATATATATAGGGTAATATGTTACATAAAATCTTTTCATTTGTTTATATTTTTAATTGCATTCAATAAAAATTCAAATAAATTATAAATTCTCATGGCAGAAATAACATTTAAAAGCTGTTACAAATTTTGTAAACCTTGCCATGTGTCAGTCATCATATTAATTTAGAATAAGACTTGTGAACTATGTCATTGAAAAAATTCCCCCTATTCAGTTTTAAAGCGCCAGGCTCTAAATTCGGAAGCGAACCAAGGTGGGACTCGAACACCGAATGATGGCACGTCAACTTAGGCGACGGTGACACGCCCACCACAACAAGCAGAAGTAATTGTTGCAATTCGAATGACGACAGCAGTTGCAGTGGTCAGAGGATCTAAAAAATAAAGTGGTCAGAGGATCTAAAAAATAAAGTGGTCAGAGGATCTAAAAAATAAAGTGGTCAGAGGATCTAAAAAAAATAAAGTGGTCAGAGGATCTAAAAATAAAAGTGGTCAGAGGATCTAAAAAATAAAGTGGTCAGAGGATCTAAAAAAAATAAAGTGGTCAGGGATCTAAAAATAAAAGTGGTCAGAGGATCTAAAAAATAAAGTGGTCAGAGGATCTAAAAAATAAAAGTGGTCAGAGGATCTAAAAAATAAAAGTGGTCAGAGGATCTAAAAAATAAAGTGGTCAGAGGATCTAAAAATAAAATTGGTCAGAGGATCTAAAAAATAAAGTGGTCAGAGGATCTAAAAAAATAAAGTGGTCAGAGGATCTAAAAAATAAAGTGGTCAAGGATCTAAAAAAATAAAGGGTCAGAGGATCTAAAAAATAAAAGTGGTCAGAGGATCTAAAAAAAAAAGTGGTCAGAGGATCTAAAAAATAAAATGGGTCAGAGGATCTAAAAAATAAAAAATAAAGTGGTCAGAGGATCTAAAAAATAAAGTGGTCAGAGGATCTAAAAAATAAAGTGGTCAGAGGATCTAAAAAATAAAAGTGGTCAGAGGATCTAAAAATAAAGTGAGGATCTAAAAATAAAGTGGTCAGAGGATCTAAAAAATAAAAGTGGTCAGAGGATCTAAAAAATAAAGTGGTCAGGGATCTAAAAATAAAAGTGGTCAGAGGATCTAAAAAATAAAAGTCTAAAAATAAAGTGGTCAGAGGATCTAAAAAATAAAGAGGGATCTAAAAATAAAGTGGTCAGAGGATCTAAAAAATAAAGTGGTCAAGGATCTAAAAATAAAGTGGTCAGAGGATCTAAAAAAAAAAAGTGGTCAGAGGATCTAAAAAAAAGTGGTCAAGGATCTAAAAAATAAAAGTGGTCAGAGGATCTAAAAATAAAGTGGTCAGAGGATCTAAAAAATAAAGTGGTCAGAGGATCTAAAAAATAAAAGTGGTCAGAGGATCTAAAAAAAAAAGTGGTCAGAGGATCTAAAAAAATAAAGTGGTCAGAGGATCTAAAAAATAAAAGTGGTCAGAGGATCTAAAAATAAAAGTGGTCAGAGGATCTAAAAAATAAAGTGGTCAGTCTAAAAATAAAAGAGGATCTAAAAAATAAAGTGGTCAGAGGATCTAAAAAAAAAAAGGATCTAAAAAATAAAGTGGGATCTAAAAATAAAAATGGTCAGGATCTAAAAAATAAAGTGGTCAGAGGATCTAAAAAAATAAAGTGGTCAGAGGATCTAAAAATAAAAGTGGTCAGAGGATCTAAAAATAAAGTGGTCAGAGGATCTAAAAAATAAAAAGTGGTCAGAGGATCTAAAAAATAAAAGTGGTCAGAGGATCTAAAAAATAAAAAAAATGGTCAGAGGATCTAAAAAATAAAGGGTCAGAGGATCTAAAAATAAAGTGGTCAGAGGATCTAAAAAATAAAATTGGTCAGAGGATCTAAAAAATAAAGTGGTCAGGGATCTAAAAAATAAAGTGGTCAGAGGATCTAAAAAAATAAAGTGGTCAGAGGATCTAAAAAATAAAGTGGTCAGAGGATCTAAAAAAAAAAAGTGGTCAGAGGATCTAAAAAATAAAAGTGGTCAACATAGGGATCTAAAAAAATAAAGTGGTCAGGGATCTAAAAAATAACAGAGGATCTAAAAAATAAAAAGTGCAGTCGAAAAAAAAAAAGTGGTCAGAAATCTAAAAAATAAAGGTAAAGTGGTCATTCGAAAGTCAGAGGATCTAAAAAATAAAAGTGGTCAGAGGATCTAAAAAATAAAGTGGTCAGAGGATCTAAAAAATAAAAGTGGTCAGAGGATCTAAAAAAATAAAGTGGTCAGAGGATCTAAAAATAAAATTGGTCAGAGGATCTTTGAACGATCAAAAAATAAAGTTCAGAGGATCTAAAAAATAAAAGTGGTCAGAGGATAAAAAATCTCAGATCTAAAAAATTCAGAGGATCTAAAAAATAAAGTGGTAAAAAATAATCTAAAAAAAAAAAGTGGTCCAGGATCTAAAAAAATGTTTCAGAGGATCGATCAGAGGATCTAAAAAATAAAGTGGTCAGAGGATCTAAAAATAAAAGGATCAGATCTAAAAAATAAAGTGGTCAGAGGATCTAAAAAAATAAAGTGGTCAGAGGATCTAAAAATAAAAGTGGTCAGAGGATCTAAAAAATAAAATTGGTCAGGGATCTAAAAATAAAGTGGTCAGAGGATCTAAAAAATAAAGTGGTCAGGGATCTAAAAAAAAAAAAATGGTCAGAGGATCTAAAAATAAAATGGTCAGAGGATCTAAAAAATAAAGTGGTCAGAGGATCTAAAAAATAAAGTGGTCAGAGGGATCTAAAAATAAAATGGTCAGAGGATCTAAAAATAAAAATGGTCAGAGGATCTAAAAATAAAAGAAGGATCTAAAAAAATAAAGTGGTCAAGGATCTAAAAAATAAAAAGGGTCAGAGGATCTAAAAAATAAAGTGGTCAGAGGATCTAAAAAATAAAGTGGTCAGAGGATCTAAAAATAAAGTGGTCAGAGGATCTAAAAATAAAGTGGTCAGAGGATCTAAAAAATAAAATTGGTCAGGGATCTAAAAATATAAAGAGAGGATCTAAAAAAAAAAAGGAAGGATCTAAAAAATAAAGTGGTCAGAGGATCTAAAAAATAAAAATTGGTCAGAGGATCTAAAAATAAAAGTGGTCAGAGGATCTAAAAAATAAAGTGGTCAGAGGATCTAAAAAATAAAGTGGTCAGAGGATCTAAAAAATAAAAGGGTCAGAGGATCTAAAAATAAAAGGGTCAGGGATCTAAAAAAATAAAATTGAGAGGATCTAAAAATAAAGGGTCAGAGGATCTAAAAATAAAGGAGAGGATCTAAAAAATAAAGTGGTCAGAGGATCTAAAAAATAAAAGGGTCAGAGGATCTAAAAATAAAAGTGGTCAGAGGAAAAAATAAAAGTGGTCAGAGGATCTAAAAATAAAATAAAGTCAGAGGATCTAAAAAAAAAAGTGAGAGGATCTAAAAAAATAAAGGGTC
Source organism: Acanthosepion pharaonis (assembly GCA_903632075.3). NCBI lineage: Eukaryota > Metazoa > Mollusca > Cephalopoda > Sepiida > Sepiidae > Acanthosepion > Acanthosepion pharaonis. The sequence goes on along the minus strand of CAHIKZ030000435.1, from coordinate 2,999,495 downwards.
AGAGGATCTAAAAAATAAAGTGGTCAGAGGATCTAAAAATAAAGTGGTCAGAGGATCTAAAAAATAAAGGGTCAAGGATCTAAAAAATAAAATTGGTCCAGAGGATCTAAAAAATAAAGGGTCAGAGGGATCTAAAAAAATAAAATTGGTCAGAGGATCTAAAAATAAAAGAAGTGGTCAGAGGATCTAAAAATAAAGTGGTCAGAGGATCTAAAAAATAAAGGGTCAGAGGATCTAAAAAATAAAGTGGTCAGAGGATCTAAAAAATAAAAGAAGGGAAAAAATAAAGGGTCAAGGATCTAAAAAATAAAGGAAGAGGATCTAAAAAATAAAGTGGTCAGAGGATCTAAAAAATAAAGGGAGGAGGATTAAAAATAAAGGGTCAGAGGATCTAAAAAATAAAAAGGGATCTAAAAAAATAAAGGGTCAAAAAAAAATAAAGTGGTCAGAGGATCTAAAAAAATAAAAAAGTGGTCAAAAAAAAATAAAGTGGTCAGAGGATCTAAAAAAATAAAGTGGTCAGAGGATCTAAAAAATAAAGTGGTCAAGGATCTAAAAATAAAGTGGTCAGAGGGATCTAAAAAAATAAATTCAGAATCTAAAAAAAATAAAGTGGTCAGAGGATCTAAAAAATAAAGAACAGAGGATCTAAAAAATAAAGTGGTCAGAGGATCTAAAAATAAAGTGGTCAAGGATCTGCAAAATAAAAGAAGAGGATCTAAAAAATAAAAGTCAAAAATAAATGGTCAGAGGATCTAAAAAAAAAAATGGTCAGAGGATCTAAAAAATAAAGTGGTCAGAGGATCTAAAAAAAAAAAGTATCAGATAAAAAATAAAATGGTCAGAGATCTAAAAAATGGTCAGATCTAAAAAATAAAGTGGACAATCTAAAAAATAAAGTGGTCAGGGATCTAAAAATAAAAGTGGTCAGAGGATCTAAAAAATAAAGTGGTCAGAGGATCTAAAAATAAAAAGTGGTCATAAAAAACATTAACACGATCGAACGATGCAGTCGATTTGCGAAATGGTATCATTCGATCTGCGCCAATATTGCTGGATTTTCATTTTGAACGACAATTATTTCTCATAAAAGATAATCTATTCTTCTTAAATAGATAATCCCCAGCCTGTTTATCTCGATGAAAGATGTGAGCAAATGGATTGACATTTGCTACATAGATAGAAATGTGTATTATTAGGTTGGGAGATTATGAAAGAAATGGGTCATATTGCCTATGCGTAACTTAAGTTCGGAAGATAGAAGGAAGAAGGAAGGAAGAAGGAAGATAGGATAAGGAAGATAAGATAGATTATGGTTGGAAGAAAGGAAGGAAAAAAAGAAAGTAGGAAAAGAAGGAAAAAAAAATGCATGAAATAAAGGAAGTCTAAGGAAGATTTTATGAATTTAGAACAATAGATAGATAATTTTGAACTAGAAAAGAAAAATATCAATAGATAGAAAGTATGGAAATAACAAACGATACAGCGAAAAGCATATAGATAGATAGATAGATAGATAGATAGATAGATAGATAGATAGATATGGACAACTAAGATATATAGGAATAATTAAGATATATGAAGATAATATAAAAATTAAAGATTTAGATAGATAATAGTAGAGATAGATAGATAGATAGATAGATAGATAGATAGATAGATAGATATTGATAACTAAGATAGATAGATAGATAGATAGATAGATAGATATTGATAACTAAGATAGATAGATAGATAGATAGATAGATATTGATAAATAAAATAGATAGATAGATAGATAGATAGATAGATAGATAGATATTGATAACTAAGATAGATAGATAGATAGATATTGATAACTAAAATAGATAGATAGATAGATAGATAGGGATAATTTAGATTTATAGAAAGATAGATATAGAAAATTAAGATAGATAGGTAGATAGATACATAGATAGATAGATAGATAGATAGATAGATATTGATAACTAAGATAGATAGATAGATAGATAGATATTGATAACTAAAATAGATAGATAGATAGATAGATAGATAGATAGATAGATAGGGATAATTTAGATTTATAGAGAGATAGATATAGAAAATTAAGATAGATAGATAGACAGATAGATAGATAGATAGGTGAACATGGATAACTGAGATATATATATATTGTTAGAAAAAAGATATATTATAGATTGTTGAAACGGTTGTATTGTTGCCACTTTTAAATAGCAAACATAAAAGTATTTGTTCCGCTAGATTCCAAGTAGTTGTCCATCTTCGACTTCTGTGTCGCTCTCTTCATTCATTAATCATTATTGATTTTTGAATAGATCGTCCTTATTGATTTCATTCTGTTATCATATGTGCGTATAAATCGATTTCTTGAACGTATGTTACAACACAATGCTCCGTACATAGTGCGTCACTCTGTTCAGGCGCTGGGGAAAGGGGATACAGTTTCGTTTACCCGCACAGATAATGGTACTTTGCCTCTGCACAGAAAACTGCCAAATTCGTGCTGATAAAATAAAATACGTCCATGGTTTGTGGAAATTTGCCTATCGTCTCATAAAATAAGGTATTTTAGATATTAACATCGTTAAAGGAAATGCGCTTCTATATCAACAAGTCTTCTCTAGTCGAATAAAACAATGTTAATTTCATCGTATATATATATATATATATATATATATATATATATATATATATATATATATATATATATATATATATATATATATATATATATATAGATAGATAGATAGATAGATAGATAGATAGATAAATATAAATATATATATATATGTGTGTGTAAAAGGCCAATGAAATAAATAATAACCATGAAATATTAGTGTTTGATCGTCTTATATTATATTCTTGCTCTGTCTATGACATAGAGCTCTACCTGGATTATATCCTCTTGGAAATATACATACATATATATTGACCACTAATATTATCAATATATATATATATGTGTGTGTGTGTGTCCAAATGAGACAAATAGTATAAAATTCCACTGTTCGTAGCATTTACTATTTTAAAAATGCCCAATACAAAGTAGAGCAATATATAATTATATTATTATTTTTATTCTGATTATAATAAAAACATATTGTAATCGTTACACCAAAGCTTTCAATTTTCAATACTTTTAGCATCACCCGTAGAAGTACAATCAAAGTATTGAAAATGAAAGTTATATATATATATATATATATATATATATATATATATATATATATATATATATATATATATATATATATATATATATATATATAAATATATATGTAATTTCTATATATATATATTATTTATATATTATATATGCGCAGTACTTATTGGAAAGAACTCAATATCTGTGATAGAGATAACATTGTTGCGTTGATGTGAGTTTGTGACCCTGGGTTTCCTGCCCTTGCTATCGTCAGATAAACTCTCTCTCTCTCTCTCTCTCTCTCTCTCTATCTATCTATCTATCTATCTATCTCTATCTATCTATCTATCTATCTATCTATCTATCTATCTATCTATCTCTCTGTCTGTCTTTATATATATATATATATGTGTGTGTGTGTGTGTGTGTGTATCTATCTATCTATCTGTCTGTCTATCTATCTATCTATCTATCTATCTATATATATATATATATATATATATATATATATATATATATATGAAAGACGACAGAATCAACTAGAATACTGTGAGTAAAGAGTCTGCTGTTACATGATTTCCATTTAAACCAATCTGATACTAATAGCGTCAGGCATTACCCCCGAAATATTCAAGACTACATTAGGGGGTCTAAATTACATGTTAAAAGTGAGTTAGGTCGAAATCAGATCTAAAAAGGAGAGAGTCTAAATCAACTATAAAAAATTAAAGGGATTAAATAATCTACCTATATTTTTGAGATGAGGTATTATGTACTCAATTTACATTGTTTCTTCTATTTATTGTATGCTCCGGCCTTCTTCAGGTGGTTGGATGTCGAACTGAACCCTTTATTTTGCTCTCTGGGGTAGACTGTTCTAGTTCCACGTGCCATGTTTAATGGATGTCAGTTATCAGCTATCTCCTTTTAATTACCCTCTACATGTTATCTACCTCCTTAACCAGGTATTGAACTCACACTCTTTGGGTCCTGTAATTGGATTTTACGAACACCTTTATCCACTGTGCCATGTGTCCTTGAGGACATTTGTGTTCGAATTTCTGAGAATTCTAAGCCTAATATCCTCAGCAACATTTTTTTTACCAGAGCTCATATTGCAATTTTCTTTGTTATTATTGCTTTACTATGGCACTCCTTATTCCTGGTTCCCATATTGTGTTCATCTCTATGCTTAGTCAGCTCAGGAAATTTTTGTATCCTAGCATATGTGCTGATTCCTTAAGTTTACGAATTTTCCAATAATGTTCTTTGTCTATGATCTCAACTTGATCCCACAGAGGGCGGTGATATCCCTTCTCTCTCCATATGTGGTCAGCCACGCCTGATTTTCCTCTTCCCCTCGTGTTACAGCTTTCTGGTGTTCTTGAAGCCTTACCTTAAGAGGGCGGCCTGTCTCCTCTTTATATTTCTTTCTGCGGCTGCACGGGATAAAGTACACACAGTCTTTAGTCATGTTCTCCTCTATGAGAGGGAGTCTTAATTGAGAGAGATATCTGCGAAGGGTCGTCCAGCTTTTGAAGGTTGTCCTGATGTTATATGGACCGCAGATCCTTTGTATTTTCTCTGATAACCCCTTCACATAAGGCAGGCAGACTGTTTTCTGAGTATTGTTGTCCTCCTCTTGTACCCGCCTATCCCGGTTTATTGGGGCTGCTGACAGGTACCCAGGGTAGTTTTTACGTTGTTGGGTACTATTTATACTGACCAATTCTTTATCTTATGTCTCTGGGTTTCCACATGACTTTTGCACGGTTTTGTAAGCAGCGGACGATCCCTTTCTTTACGCTGTGTGTAACGTTGTGATAAATATGGCAACAAAGATGAGGATTATAGTCCGCCCAATGTAAATAGTCGATTAAATAATGTTGGGTTAAATAAAGATGATAAAATGTTGGGTGCGGAATCAGATCTAAAAAGGAGGGAGTCTCAATGAAACGTCAAAATGAATGGAAAGCAAATCACATATTGTTATGGTCCGGTTCCTTGTACCACGGTGATAGTCTAAGGTAGAGCCAATAAAGAAGAACTCGAACACAGGTATGGAATAACACAGATATATTACAAACAGGAATATATACAGAAAGAAAGTATCACTCATTCCCCCACGAGAATGGGATGTAACACAAGGTCGGATTAATGTGGGGAACCGGGCTTGTGTCACATCTTATACCCGTGGGGGAATGAGTAAACACCATACTAACACACACATATATATATATATTGATAATATTAGTGGTCAATATATATGTATATATATTTCCAAGAGGATATAATCCAGGTAGAGAACATAGACAGGGGCAAGAATAGAATATAAGACGCTCAAACACTAATATATCATGGTTATAATTTATTTCTCTGGCCGTTTACAGACTATATATTTATATATATATATATATATATATATATATATATATATATAAGAGTCGGGTCAAAGGCAGTCCGAAACAGAGTCGCGTTCAGACTATTACAAGACATTGAATAGTGATACTGGTCGAGACTAAATTGTTCTCTCTGTTAAACTCTTGACTCGACATGAACTACTAACTACTCAGAGACTGAAGATATTCAGTCACCCCCCCCACGAGGGTGTCATGTGGCACAAGGCCTTTTTAATGTGGGCATTCCCGAGCCATTAGGCTCGGCCAAAAAATAACCCATTTGAACCCCCATAAACGGGTTCAGGGGTGGTTTTACCTTCCCGAAGGAGACTCCGCCCTTCGGCGTAGCCTCCTGGGTTCCTCCCTGCCCGTAAACCAAACAAACCGAACAGAGCTCAGACTCTCCTGACGATATTTAGTCGTCCCCACGAGGGCGTCATGTGGCACAAGGCCTTTTTAACGTGGGCATTTCCGAGCCATTAGGCTCGTCCAAAAAAATTTGAACCCGTATAAACGGGTTCAGGGCCATTTTACCTCCCGAAGGAGACTCCGCCGTTCGGCGTAGCCTCCCTCGGGTTCCTCCCGCCCGTAGGAAGAGAGTTAAACCGAACAGTCGCTCAGAGGTACTGACTCGACTGACTGACATTCAGTCACCCCCGAGGTGAGGTGTCATGTGGCACAAAGGCATTTTAATGTGGGCATTCCCGAGCCATTGTCGGCAAAAATAGCCCATTTGAACCCGTATAAACGGGTTCAGGGGCCGATCCCGAAGGACCCCGCCCTTCGGCGTAGCCTGCTTCGTTCCTCCCGCCCGTAGGAAGAGAGTTAAACCGAACAGTCGCTCAGAGACTACTGACTCGACTGACTGACGATATTCAGTCACCCCCCACGAGGTGTCATGCCAAGGCCTTTTTAATGATTCCCGATCCATTAGGCTCGGCCAAAAAATAGCCCATTTGAACCCGTATAAACGGGTTCAGGGCCGGTTTACCTCCCGAGGAGACTCCGCCCTTCGGCGTAGCCTCCTTCGGGTTCCTCCCAATCCAGAGAGTACAAGACTACGATATTCAGTCACCCCCCCCACGAGGGTGTCAACAAGGCCTTTTAACGTGGGCATTCCGAGCCATTAGGCTCGGCCAAAAATAGCCCATTTGAACCCGTATAAACGGGTTCAGGGCCGGTTTTACCTCCCCGAAGGAGACTCCGCCCTTCGGCGTAGCCTCCCTCGGGTTCCTCCCGCCCGTAGGAAGAGAGTTTAACCGAACAGTCGCTCAGAGAGTACTGACTCGACTGACACTATATTCAGTCGTCCCCCACGAGGGTGTCATGTATTTTAATGTGGGCATTCCCGAGCCATTAGGCTCGGCCAAAAAATATCCCATTTGAACCCGTATAAACGGGTTCTGGGCCGGTTTACCTCCCGAAGGAGACACCGCCCTTCGGCGTAGCCTCCTTCGGGTTCCTCCGCCCCGTAGGAAGAGAGTTAAACCGAACAGTCGCTCAGGTCAACTCGACTCCCACTGACTGACGATATTCAGTCACCCCCCACGAGGGTGTCATGTTCACAAGGCTATTTTTAGTGGGCATTCCCGAATTAGGCTCGGTGAACCCGTGTTCTGGGCCCGTTTACCTCCCCGAAGGAGACTCCGCCCTTCGGAGCCTCCTTCAGGTTCCTCCCGCCCGTAGGAAGAGAGTTAAACCGAACAGTCGCTCAGAGGTCGACTGACTGACGATATTCAGTCACCCTTCATGTGGCACAAGGCATGGGCTTTCTACTCGGCCAAAATAGCCATTTGAACCCGTATAAACGGGTTCAGGGCCGGTTTTACCTCCCCGAAGAGATTCCGCCCTTCGGCGTAGCCTCCTTCGGGTTCCTCCCCGCCCGTAGGAAGAGATTAAACCAAACAGTCGCTCAGAGAGTACTGACTCGACTGACCCCCCACGAGGGTGTCATGTGGCACAAGGCCTTTTAACGTGGGCTTTCTTTTTCATTAGGCTCGGCCAAAAAAATAGCCCATTTGAACCCGTATAAACGGGTTCATCCCGAAGGAGACTCCGCCCTTCGGCGTAGCCTCCTTCGGGTTCCTCCGCCCGTAGGAAGAAAGTTTAACCGAACAGTCGCTCAAAGAGTACTGAACGACTGACGGACGATATTCAGTCACCCCCGACGAGGGGGTCATGTGGCAAAGGCCTTTTAACGTGGGCATTTTCCATTAGGCTCGCCAAAATAGACTTTCAGGGCCATTTTACCTCGAAGGAGACTCCGCCCTTCGGCGTAGCCTCCTTCAGGTTCCTCCCGCCCGTAGGAAGAAAGAACCTCGCTTCGACTCGACTGACTGACGATATTCAATCACCCCCCACGAGGGTGTCATGTGGCACAAGGCCTTTTTAACGTGGGCATTCCCGAGCCATTAGAAAATAGCCCATTTGAACCCGTATAAACGGGTTCAAACCTCCCGAAGAACTCCGCCCTTCGGCGTAGCCTCCTTCGGGTTCCTCCCCCGCCATAGGAGAGAGTTCAACCGTAGTCGCTTCAACTGACTCGACTGACTGACGATATTCAGTCACCCCCACGAGGGTGTCATGGGCACAAGGCCTTTAACGTGGGCATTCCCGAGCCATTAGGCTCGGCCAAAAAATAGCCCGTTTGAACCCGTATAAACGGGTTCTGGGCCGGTTTTACCTCCCCGAAGGAGACTCCGCCCTTCAGCGTAGCCTCCTTCGGGTTCCTCCCGCCCGTAGGAAGAGAGTTAAACCGAACAGTCGGTTCAACTGACGACTGACTGACGATATTCAGTCAAGGGTGTCATGTGGCACAAGGCCTTTTAACGTGGGCATTTCGAGCCGCCATTAGGCTCGGCCAAAAATAGCCCATTTGAACCCGTATAAACGGGTTCAGGGCCGGTTTTACCTCCCGAAGGAGACTCCGCCTTCAAGCCTCCTTTGGTTCCTCCGCCCGTAGGAAGAAAGTTTAACCGAACAGTCGGTTCAGAGGTAACTCGACTGACTGACGATATTCAGTCACCCCCACGGGTGCCATGTGGCACAAGGCCTTTTTAACGTGGGCATTTCCCATTAGGCTCGGCCAAAAAGAATTTGAACCCGTATAAACGGGTTCTGGGCCAGGTTTCCCCGAGGAGACTCCGCCCTTCGGCGTAGCCTCCTTCGGGTTCCTCCCGCCGTAGGAAGAGAGTTAAACCGAACAGTCGCTTCAGAGAGTACTGACCTGAGACTGACGATATTCAGTCACCCCCCCACGGGGGGTGTCGTGGCACAAGGCCTTTTTAACGTGGGCATTCCCGAGCCATTAGGCTCGGCAAAAAATAATAGCCCATTTGAACCCGGCCTAAACGGGTTCAGGGCCAGACCTCCCCGAAGGAGACTCCGCCCTTCGGCGTAGCCTCCTTCAGGTTCCTCCCGCCCGTAGGAAGAGGTTCAAACCGCAGTCGCTCAGAAAGAGGACTGACTGACGATATTCAGTCACCCCCCCCGAGGGTGTCATGTGGCACAAAGGCCTTTTAACGTGGGCATTTCCGGCCATTAGGCTCGGCCAAAAATAGCCCATTTGAACCCGTATAAACGGGTTCTGGGCCGGTTTACCTCCCGAAGGAGACTCCGCCCTTCGGCGTAGCCTCCTTCAGGTTCCTCCCCCACCCGTAGGGAAGAGTTAAACCGAACAGTCGCTCAGAAAGTGAACGTCTGACTTCGACCTGAACTATTGACGATATTCAGTCACCCCCCCACGAGGGTGTCATGTGGCACAAGGCCTTTTTAACGTGGGCATTCCCGAGCCATTAGGCTCGGCCAAAAATAACCCATTTGAACCCGTATAAACGGGTTCTGGGCCGAATTTACCTCCCGAAGGAGACTCCGCCCTTCGGCGTAGCCTCCTTCGGGTTCCTCCCCCGTAGGAAGAGTTAAACCGAACAGTCGCTCAGAAACGAACTGACTGACTGACGATATTCAGTCACCCCCCACGAGGGTGTCATGTGGCACAAGGCCTTTTTAACGTGGGCATTCCCGAGCCATTAGGCTCGGCAAAAAATCCATTTGAACCCGTATAAACGGGTTCTGGGCCAAGACCTCCCGAAGGAGACTCCGCCCTTCGGCGTAGCCTCCTTCGGGTTCCTCCGCCCGTAGGAAGAGTTAAACCGAACAGTCGCTTCAGAAAGTACTGACTGACTGAACTGACGATATTCAGTCACCCCCCACGAGGGTGTCATGTGGCACAAGGCCTTTTTTAACGTGGGCATTCCCGAGCCATTAGGCTCGGCCAAAAAATAGCCCATTTGAACCCGTATAAACGGGTTCAGGGCCGATTTACCTCCCGAAGGAGACTCCGCCCTTCGGCGTAGCCTCCTTCAGGTTCCTCCCCGTAGGAAGAGAGTTAAACCGAACAGTCGCTCAAAGACGATGACTTCGACCTGAACTATTGACGATATTCAGTCACCCCCCACGAGGGTGTCATGTGGCACAAGGCCTTTTTAACGTGGGCATTCCCGAGCCATTAGGCTCGGCCAAAAAAATAGCCCATTTGAACCCGTATAAACGGGTTCTGGGCCGGTTTACCTCCCCGAAGGAGACTCCGCCCTTCGGCGTAGCCTCCTTCAGGTTCCTCCCGCCCGTAGGAAGAGAGTTAAACCGAACAGTCAGTCGCTCAGAACGTACTGACTTCGACCTGAACTGACGATATTCAGTCACCCCCCACGAGGGTGTCATGTGGCACAAAGGCCTTTTTAACGTGGGCATTCCCGAGCCATTAGGCTCGGCCAAAAAAACTAGCCCATTTGAACCCGTATAAACGGGTTCTGGGCCGGTTTACCTCCCCGAAGGAGACTCCGCCCTTCGGCGTAGCCTCCTTCGGGTTCCTCCACCCGTAGGAAGAGAGTTAAACCGAACAGTCGCTCAGAGATGAACGTCTGACTTCGACCTGACTGACGATATTCAGTCACCCCACGAGGTGTCATGTGGCACAAGGCCTTTTAACGTGGGCATTCCCGAGCCATTAGGCTCGGCCAAAAATAACCCATTTGAACCCGTATAAACGGGTTCTGGGCCGGTTTACCTCCCCGAAGGAGACTCCGCCCTTCGGCGTAGCCTCCTTCGGGTTCCTCCCGCCCCGTAGGAAGAGTTAAACCGAACAGTCGCTCAGAGAGGTGAACTGACTGACTGACTTTTATTGACGATATTCAGTCACCCCCCCACGAGGGTGTCATGTGGCACAAGGCCTTTTTTAACGTGGGCATTCCCGAGCCATTAGGCTCGGCAAAAATAGCCCATTTGAACCCGTATAAACGGGTTCTGGGCCAATTTACCTCCCCGAAGGAGACTCCGCCCTTCGGCGTAGCCTCCTTCGGGTTCCTCCGCCCGTAGGAAGAGTTAAACCGAACAGTCGATCAAACGTGACTCGACTGACTGACTGACAATATTCAGTCACCCCCACGAGGGTGTCATGTGGCACAAAGGCCTTTTAACGTGGGTTCCCGAGCCATTAGGCTCGGCCAAAAATAGCCATTTGAACCCGGAAACGGGTTCTGGGCCGAGCCCCACCTCCCCGAAGGAGACTCCGCCCTTCGGCGTAGCCTCCTTCAGGTTCCTCCCGCCCGTAGGAAGAGTTAAACCGAACAGTCGATCAAAGAGAACGACTCGACTGACTGACGATATTCAGTCACCCCCCCCACGAGGGCGTCATGTGGCACAAGGCCTTTTTAACGTGGGCATTTCCGAGCCATTAGGCTCGGCCAAAAAATAGCCCATTTGAACCCGTATAAACGGGTTCAGGGCCGGTTTTACCTCCCCGAAGGAGACTCCGCCCTTCGGCGTAGCCTCCTTCGGGTTCCTCCCGCCCGTAGGAAGAGAGTTAAACCGAACAGTCGCTCAGAGAGTACTGACTCGACTGACTGACGATATTCAGTCACCCCCACGAGGGTGTCATGTGGCACAAGGCCTTTTTAACGTGGGCATTCCCGAGCCATTAGGCTCGGCCAAAAAATAGCCCATTTGAACCCGTATAAACGGGTTCTGGGCCGGTTTTACCTCCCGAAGGAGACTCCGCCCTTCGGCGTAGCCTCCTTCGGGTTCCTCCCCCCGTAGGAAGAGTTTAAACCGAACAGTCGCTCAGAAAGTAACGACTCGACTGACTGACGATATTCAGTCACCCCCCGAGGGTGTCATGTGGCACAAGGCCTTTTTATCGTGGGCAATTCCCAAGCCATTAGGCTCGGCCAAAAAATAGCCCATTTGAACCCGTATAAACGGGTTCTGGGCCAACCTCCCCGAAGGAGACTCCGCCCTTCGGCGTAGCCTCCTTCAGGTTCCTCCCCCCGTAGGAAGAAAGTTAAACCGAACAGTCGCTCAGAGGTGAATGACTCGACTGACGGACGATATTCAGTCACCCCCCCACGAGGGTGTCATGTGGCACAAAGGCCTTTTTAACGTGGGCATTCCCGATTAGGCTCGGCCAAAAATAGCCCATTTGAACCCGTATAAACGGGTTCTGGGCCGAATTTTACCTCCCGAAGGTTCCGCCCTTCGGCGTAGCCTCCTTCGGGTTCCTCCCGCCCGTAAGAAGAGAGTTTAACCGAACAGTCGCTCAGAGAGTGAACTGACTCGACTGACTGACGATATTCAGTCACCCCCACGAGGGTGTCATGTGGCACAAGGCCTTTTAACGTGGGCATTCCCGAGCCATTAGGCTCGGCCAAAAATAGCCCATTTGAACCCGTATAAACGGGTTCTGGGCCGGTTTTACCTCCCCGAAGGAGACTCCGCCCTTCGGCGTAGCCTCCTTCGGGTTCCTCCCGCCCGTAGGAAGAGAGTTAAACCGAACAGTCGCTCAAAAGTGAATGACTGACTGACATTTCACAATCACACCCCCCCACGAGGGTGTCATGTGGCACAAGGCCTTTTTAACGTGGGAATTCCCGAGCCATTAGGCTCGGCCAAAAAATAGCCCATTTGAACCCGTATAAACGGCTTCAGTGCCGGTTTTACCTCCCCGAAGGAGACTCCGCCCTTCGGCGTAGCCTCCTTCGGGTTCCTCCCGCCCGTAGGAAGAAAGTTTAACCGAACAGTCGCTCAAAGAGTACTGACTCGACTGACGGACGATATTCAGTCACCCCCCCACGAGGGTGTCATGTGGCACAAGGCCTTTTTAACGTGGGCATTCCCGAGCCATTAGGCTCGGCCAAAAAAAAACCCATTTGAACCCGTATAAACGGGTTCTGGGCCGGTTTACCTCCCCGAAGGAGACTCCGCCCTTCGGCGTAGCCTCCTTCGGGTTCCTCCCGCCCGTAGGAAGAGAGTTAAACCGAACAGTCGCTCAGAGGTGAATGACTGACTGACGATATTCAGTCACCCCCACGAGGGGTGTCATGCAGCACAAGGCCTTTTTAACGTGGGTATTCCCGAGCCATTAGGCTCGGCCAAAAAATAGGAACCCGTATAAACGGGTTCTGGGCCGAACCTCCCGAAGGAGACTCCGCCCTTCGGCGTAGCCTCCTTCGGGTTCCTCCTGCCCGTAGGAAGAGAGTTAAACCGAACAGTCGACAAAAGTGACTGACTGACGATATTCAGTCACCCCCACGAGGGTGTCATGTGGCACAAGGCCTTTTAACGTGGGCATTCCCGAGCCATTAGGCTCGGCCAAAAATAGCCCATTTGAACCCGTATAAACGGGTTCTGGGCCGAGTTTACCCCCGAAGGAGACTCCGCCCTTCGGCGTAGCCTCCTTCGGGTTCCTCCCGCCCGTAGGAAGAGAGTTAAACCGAACAGTCGCTCAAGAGTGACTGACTGACTGACGATATTCAGTCACCCCCCACGAGGGTGTCATGTGCACAAGGCCTTTTTAACGTTTTCCCGAGCCATTAGGCTCGGCCAAAAAATAGCCCATTTTGAACCCGTATAAACGGGTTCTGGGCCGGTTTACCTCCCGAAGGAGACTCCGCCCTTCGGCGTAGCCTCCTTCGGGTTCCTCCCGCCCGTAGGAAGAGTTCAACCGAACAGTCGCTCAGAGAGTACTGAATGACTGACTGACGATATTCAGTCACCCCCACGAGGGTGTCATGTGGCACAAGGCCTTTTTAACGTGGGCATTCCCGAGCCATTAGGCTCGGCCAAAAAATAACCCATTTGAACCCGTATAAACGGGTTCTGGGCCGAGCCCAGCACCTCCCGAAGGAGACTCCGCCCTTCGGCGTAGCCTCCTTCAGGTTCCTCCCGCCCGTAGGAAGAGTTTAACCCCAGTCGGTTCAGAAAGTACTGACTCGACTGACTGACAATATTCAGTCACCCCCCCCCGAGGGTGTCATGGGAAAGCACAAGGCCTTTTAACGTGGGCATTCCCGAGCCATTAGGCCCGGCCAAAAATAGCCCATTTGAACCCGTATAAACGGGTTCAGGGCCGGTTTTACCTCCCCGAAGGAGACTCCGCCCTTCGGCGTAGCCTCCTTCGGGTTCCTCCCGCCCGTAGGAAGAGAGTTTAACCGTGCAGTCGGTTCAGAAAGTACTGAACTGACTGACAATATTCAGTCACCCCCCACGAGGGTGTCATGTGGCACAAAGGCCTTTTTAACGTGGGCATTCCCAAGCCATTAGGCCCGGCCAAAAATAGCCCATTTGAACCCGTATAAACGGGTTCAGGGCCGGTTTGTGAAGGAGACTCCGCCCTTCGGCGTAGCCTCCTTCGGGTTCCTCCGCCCGTAGGAAGAGAGTTTAACCGTGCAGTCGGTTCAGAGAGTGACTCGACTGACTGACAATATTCAGTCACCCCCCACGAGGGTGTCATGTGGCACAAAGGCCTTTTTAACGTGGGCATTCCCAAGCCATTAGGCTCGGCCAAAAAAATTTTGAACCCGTATAAACGGGTTCAGGGCCGGTTTTACCTCCCCGAAGGAGACTCCGCCCTTCGGCGTTGCCTCCTTCGGGTTCCTTCCCGCCCGTAGGAAGAGAGTTTAACCGTGCAGTCGCTCAGAGAGTACTGACTCTGACTGACTGACAATATTCAGTCACCCCCCACGAGGGTGTCATGGGCACAAAGGCCTTTTTAACGTGGGCATTCCCGAGCCATTAGGCTCGGCCAAAAATAGCCCATTTGAACCCGTATAAACGGGTTCTGGGCCGGTTTACCTCTCCCGAAGGAGACTCCGCCCTTCGGCGTAGCCTCCTTCGGGTTCCTCCCGCCCGTAGGAAGAGAGTTTAACCGTGCAGTCGGTTCAGAGAGTACTGACTGACTGACTGACAATATTCAGTCACCCCCCACGAGGGTGTCATGGGCACAAGGCCTTTTAACGTGGGCATTCCCGAGCCATTAGGCTCGGCCAAAAATAGCCCATTTGAACCCGTATAAACGGGTTCGGGCCGTTTTAACCTCCCCGAAGGAGACTCCGCCCTTCGGCGTAGCCTCCTTCCCTCCCCACCCCGTAGGAAGAGAGTTTAACCGTGCAGTCGGTTCAGAAAGTACTGACTCGACTGACTGACAATATTCAGTCACCCCCCCACGAGGGTGTCATGTGGCACAAGGCCTTTTTAACGTGGGCATTCCCGAGCCATTAGGCCCGGCCAAAAAATAGCCCATTTGAACCCGTATAAACGGATTCAGGGCCGGTTTTACCTCCCCGAAGGAGACTCCGCCCTTCGGCGTAGCCTCCTTCGGGTTCCTCCCGCCCGTAGGAAGAGAGTTTAACCGTGCAGTCGGTTCAGAGAGTACTGACTCGACTGACTGACAATATTCAGTCACCCCCCCACGAGGGTGTCATGTGGCACAAGGCCTTTTTAACGTGGGCATTCCCGAGCCATTAGGCCCGGCCAAAAAATAGCCCATTTGAACCCGTATAAACGGGTTCAGGGCCGAGTTTACCTCCCCGAAGGAGACTCCGCCCTTCGGCGTAGCCTCCTTCGGGTTCCTCCTGCCCCAGGGAAGAGAGTTTAACCGAACAGTCGGTCAGAGAGTACTGACTCGACTGACTGACAATATTCAGTCACCCCCCACGAGGGTGTCATGTGGCACAAGGCCTTTTTAACGTGGGCATTCCCAAGCCATTAGGCTCGGCAAAAATTATAAACGGGTCCAGGGCCGATTTACCTCCCGAAGGAGACTCCGCCCTTCGGCGTAGCCTCCTTCGGGTTCCTCTCGCCCGTAGGAAGAGAGTTAAACCGAACAGTCGCTCAGAAAGTACTGACTCGACTGACTGACAATATTCAGTCACCCCCCCACGAGGGTGTCATGTGGCACAAGGCCTTTTTAACGTGGGCATTCCCGAGCCATTAGGCTCGGCCAAAAAATAGCCCATTTGAACCCGTATAAACGGGTTCTGGGCCGTTTACCTCCCCGAAGGAGACTCCGCCCTTCGGCGTAGCCTCCTTCGGGTTCCTCCCCCCGTAGGAAGAGAGTTAAACCGAACAGTCGCTCAGAAAGTACTGACTGACTGACTGACAATATTCAGTCACCCCCCACGAGGGTGTCATGTGGCACAAGGCCTTTTTTGTGGGCAATTCCCGTTTATTAGGCTCGGCCAAAAATAGCCCATTTGAACCCGTATGAACGGGTTCTGGGCCGGTTTTACCTCCCCGAAGGAGACTCCGCCCTTCGGCGTAGCCTCCTTCGGGTTCCTCCCGCCCGTAGGAAGAGAGTTCAACCGAACAGTCGCTCAGAAAGTACTGACTCGACTGACTGACGATATTCAGTCACCCCCCCACGAGGGTGTCATGTGGCACAAGGCCTTTTTACGTGGGCATTCCCGAGCCATTAGGCTCGGCCAAAATAGCCCATTTGAACCCGTATAAACGGGTTCTGGGCCGGTTTTACCTCCCCGAAGGAGACTCCGCCCTTCGGCGTAGCCTCCTTCGGGTTCCTCCTCGCCCGTAGGGAAGAGAGTTAAACCAAACAGTCGCTCAGAAAGTACTGACTCGACTGACTGACAATATTCAGTCACCCCCACGAGGGTGTCATGTGGCACAAGGCCTTTTAACGTGGGCTTTCCCGAGCCATTAGGCTCGGCCAAAAATAGCCCATTTGAACCCGTATAAACGGGTTCTGGGCCGGTTTACCTCCCGAAGGAGACTCCGCCCTTCGGCGTAGCCTCCTTCGGGTTCCTCCCGCCCGTAGGAAGAGTTTAACCGAACAGTCGCTCAGAAAGTACTGACTCGACTGACTGACAATATTCAGTCACCCCCCCACGGGGTGTCATGTGGCACAAGGCCTTTTTAACGTGGGCATTCCCGAGCCATTAGGCTCGGCCAAAAATAGCCCATTTGAACCCGTATAAACGGGTTCTGGGCCGATTTTACCTCCCGAAGGAGACTCCGCCCTTCGGCGTAGCCTCCTTCGGGTTCCTCTCGCCCGTAGGAAGAGAGTTGAACCGAACAGTCGCTTCAGAAAGTACTGACTCGACTGACTGACAATATTCAGTCACCCCCACGAGGGTGTCATGTGGCACAAGGCCTTTTTAACGTGGGCATTCCCGAGCCATTAGGCTCGGCAAAAAATAGCCCATTTGAACCCGTATAAACGGGTTCGGGCCAGTTTTACCTCCCCGAAGGAGACTCCGCCCTTCGGCGTAGCCTCCTTCGGGTTCCTCTCGCCCGTAGGAAGAGAGTTGAACCGAACAGTCGCTCAGAAAGTACTGACTCGACTGACTGACAATATTCAGTCACCCCCACGAGGGTGTCATGTGGCACAAGGCCTTTTTAACGGGGCATTCCCCGAGCCATTAGGCTCGGCAAAAATAGGCCATTTGAACCCGTATAAACGGGTTCTGGGCCGTTTATTTTCCCCGAAGGAGACTCCGCCCTTCGGCGTAGCCTCCTTCGGGTTCCTCCCGCCCGTAGGAAGAGAGTTTAACCGAACAGTCGCTCAGAAAGTACTGACTCGACTGACTGACAATATTCAGTCACCCCCACGAGGGTGTCGTGGCACAAGGCCTTTTTAACGTGGGGTATTCCTGAGCCATTAGGCTCGGCCAAAAATTTTTGAACCCGTATAAACGGGTTCTGGGCCGAGTTTATTTCCCGAAGGAGACTCCGCCCTTCGGCGTAGCCTCCTTCGGGTTCCTCCCGCCCGTAGGAAGAGAGTTAAACCGAACAGTCGCTTCAGAAAGTACTGACTCGACTGACTGACGATATTCAGTCACCCCCACGAGGGTGTCATGTGGCACAAGGCCTTTTTAACGTGGGAATTCCCGAGCCATTAGGCTCGGCCAAAAATAGCCCATTTGAACCCGTATAAACGGGTTCTGGGCCGATTTAAACTTCCCCGAAGGAGACTCCGCCCTTCGGCGTAGCCTCCTTCGGGTTCCTCGCCCGTAGGAAGAGAGTTTAACCGAAACAGTCGCATTCAGAGTACTGACTCGACTGACTGACAATATTCAGTCACCCCCCACGAGGGTGTGCTGCGTGGCACAAGGCCTTTTAACGTGGGCATTCCTATTAGGCTCCGGCTGTAAAATAGCCCATTTGAACCCGTATAAACGGGTTCTGGGCCCTTTTACCTCCCGAAGGAGACTCGCCCTTCGGCGTAGCCTCCCTTCGGGTTCCTCCTGCCCGTAGGAAGAGAGTTTAACCGAAACAGTCGCTCAGAGAGTACTGACTCGACTGACTGACTCCTTGCCTACTCCTGAGGCGCAGTATTTATTAAGTATGGAATAGTCCATTATTATTATTATTATGGGTAAGATCCCATAACACATATACAAATAGAAAAAGAATCTAAATCGGGTATTAAAAGAGGGGGTCTAAATCAGATATGAAAAGTCTGTTTTAAATATGATGATAGAAACAGTGGATACGATGTCATATATTAAAACGAGGGCATCAAAGCTCAGATGTATATGCGAAATATGTGTTGTTTATATAAAGGTCTAATATGCTTGAGAGAAAAATTTCTGACTGGTAAAATCTAAAAATTATTATTTATTTCATATATCCGCCAGAATCACTCTACCATTAAATAAAGGACTTTATTTTTAACGAATTAGATTAAATTTAATCTGGCACCTTTTGTACACACACCCACTCACGTACAAATACACACAGACAAACACACACTCAAACTCACACAGACAAACACACACAGAACTCAGGAAAATCTACAGTATAAACCACAAGTTTGCTCTGTGCGTGTTGTAAAAACACAATTATGCCTGAGCAGAATCTGCAGCAGGGATTGGCATGTCGCGCTATGAAACGGGTCTTTCGCAAATGAGGAGTCGGCTATTATTTGAGATATATAGGAATTATACATAGAAAAATATTAGAATATGGAAACTATAAGTTTCCTAAGGACGTGGCAAATGTTTCTGATAGATAGATAGACAGACAGACAGACAGATAGATAGATAGATAGAAATGGCATAACCATAGATAGATAAATATATACATAGAGAGATAGAGAGAGAGACAGACAGACAGAAATCGCATAACCATAGATAGATAGATAGATTGATTGATAGATAGATAGATAGATAGATAGATAGATCGCCAGTTACTGTGGCAAGCAGACATCCTCATGGAATTATCTGGTGTAATTTATCGTTCTATTTCGAGAAAATAACATAATTATTTTTTTTTTAAATTACAAAAGTTAACTGTACCGTAAGACAATATCACTTCTTTCTTCCTACAACTTCGGTATAATTACCCAGAGTCCTTTTCCAATTAACGATCGAAACCCGTCGATTGAAATTAATTCCTTATTAAAAGTACCGCATAGAATCAAAAGTAACGCTTTCTCTATTTTAGCCATCACAATAGATCTATTTATAACTAGGAAAGTGTATTGAATATAGTCGCTTACTTTTAATATTCGCTTGCATGTTGCGGCGAAGCGAACGAAACGTTGTATATGGAAACTCAGAAGCCATTGTAAAATACGTCTACATAAATAGATAAACAGATAAAAAGACATAGATATGTGTATGCGCGTATGTGTGTGCGTGTATAAAGGAAATAAGACAATACAATAACTGTGGGTTTAGCCGACTTTTTCAAGGACCAAAAAATGAAATAAATTTATTGAAACAAAGTATGTATAAACAACAAACAAAATGTCGTTAGCAACTAAAAACATTTAGGTAGGTATAATATAGTAAGAGACAACCAGTCTGAACATTTTCCCGCTTTTAGGCCTTGTGACAAAATTCTATTTTATTTAGAATAACTCTCAACCACAAACAAAATGTCTTTAGCAACAAGAAGAATTTAGAAACGCTATTGTATATTCATATGGCCATCTTTATGTTTGAAGAGAATATTTTCACATGTAGAAATATTGTTTGTATTGTTGTGTTGAGGGATTCAAACGTTTTCTTTTGATTTCTTAATATATTTGCTGTGTACATTGATTTGGGAAAATCATGATTCTGATTCTATTAGGAAAGGTGAGATTGGAAAAAAGTCCACATTGGACGATACGCGTCGGCTAAAACTACAGCTTTTCTATTGGTTTTTTCTTCCTTTATACATATTTTTTTCTGAAGTGACGAAACTCTGGAGTCGGAATGATTTTACTCACATCAATCTTATTTATGTTCTATCTTTGATATCGAGGACTACTTGCTCGAATGTCTTTTCTCTCAATATCCCATTGACTGCCTGCATTTTTGACCTTATACTATCTTTGACATCGCTATTATATACATATACAGGATGTCCATAAAGTTCGTGTGCACTTTAATTTATAACTTTATTTGTATTTGCGATAGAAATAATCTGTAAGAATGTTATAAAGTTTAATGGACCTAGTTTTAAGTATAGCTAAAATAACTAATGTGATTTCAGGCATTACTGTAAATCAGTTGGCAAATGTTTTCCGTGAACTGCAAAATCGTATTACCCTTTGTTTTGCTAATGATGGAGGACACGTGGAAATTTGAATAAAATTTCAATAAAAACTTAAAGAATATAGATTTACTAAAGTACACACGAACTTTATGGACACGCTGTATGTGTGTGTGTGTGTGTGTTTGTCTCTGTGTATGTGTGTGTTTAAGCAAACATTGAAGACAAAACCCAAAGTCGACAGTCTGTTTCGTGCTAAACGCAATCGTCAAGCAAAAAAAATGAGATGAGTGAATGCCATTGTCTTCGTATTGTTACCCGTGGGTAGGCATGTATAACAAAAATGAAGCAGTAGCCATGGTCAATGTTATAACTTACAAAGTCGCCTAATCTTAAAAGAAAGACGAACGTTAGACAATGAAACGCGATGTTTATGATTTGAACGACGCAGAAGAACGTAGACCTATGTTTCAAAGACTTACACATAAGCATTTGATAAGGCACGGTACAATGATCTATTTAAACTACTTCGCCCTTGCATGGAGTATTGCTGCCTTATATGGTCTGGAGCCCCTTCTAATTGTCTCAAGGTCCTTGATAAAATTCAAAGACGGATATGCAATGATATTGGCTGTGATCTGGCATCTCGTCTGCAGTCGCTCTCTCACAGATGTGTCGTCGACTCCCTCTGTCTTTTTTACAAATACTTTCACGGTAACTGCTCCGATGAGCGGCTTTCGCTGGTTCCCAGACTCCACGAATTTAAGCGTCCAACTAGGCTGGCATCTCGCTCACACTCTTTCACTGTTGAAAATGTTAAATGTAGCCGTCTCTTCTACTCCAATAGCTTCATGCCTCGCACTTCTCGCCTGTGGAATTTCCTCCCCATTTCTTGTTTTCCTGATAGCTATAATCTCCAACTATTCAAATGTAATGTCAATCGACGTCTCCAGATGCCCTGATCTATCCCCTATCCTTCTCTTCATCCTTTCCTCTATCACTTCTATTTGCTCTCGTTCCAACTCTCTGTAACCCCTTATATTAACCCGATTCCCTTTCGACAGACGGACGACCGCTAGTGTTTATCAGGTTTAAGGGGGAAAAAATGAAGAAAAAAACAAAGTAAAACGAACTGTTTTCATACTTTCGTTTCGGGAAGATTTTCACCCGATTCTTATGACCGACTAAGCTGGGATCGGCTGACTTTTCATAAGTTTAACTTCCGTCAGGCTAGTTAAAAAATATTCGCTTCAAAGTGAAAAGCCAACTGTCAATATCACTTTGATTATGAAATTCAATTTTAAAATTCATGTATGAATGCAAAATAGTGTAAAGGGCATCAGTAGAGAAAAGGCAAACAGCAGAAGGATTTCTAGTTTGGGCTGCTTCTGTCAACTGGAAAAGGCATGAATCCAATTCTCCCTACTCGAAATGTCTTCCAAAAGATTTTCTCGCTTCAAGAGAAGATGGCAGTATGAGAAGCGAATGTAAAAAAAGAACCACTGACAGAAAATCTATTCCCATATATATATATATATATATATATATATATATATATATATGTGTGTGTGTGTGTGTGTGTGAGAGAGAGAGAGAAAGAGAATATATATATATATATATATATATATATATATATATATATATATATGAATATTGAAGTCAAATGTCAGAGGTGACAGAATGTTTCATGCTAAACGCAATCATTAGGGGTGACTATTGCTTTGAGCATGAAACAGTCTGTCGCCTCTGACTTTGAGTTCAATGTTCACTTTTATATTTATATGCGCTCTATCTCTGATATTGAGCAAAAAAAGATAGCATACCTTAAAAGTATATTTCTTCATATATATATATATATATATATATATATATATATATATGTGTGTGTGTGTGTGTGTGTGTGTGTGTGTGTGTGTAAAATAAAAAATAACAAGAACACCGGATTACATATCTTACTTTTCTTTTACATATATATATATATATATATATATATATATATATATATATATATATATATATATTACTTTTCTTTTTATATATATATATATATATATATATATATATATGTGTGTGTGTGTGTGTGTGTGTGTGTGTGTAAAAAGAAAATGAAGATATATAATCTTGTGTTCTTGTTATTTTTTATTTTTATTTTTACAAAAACAGTGCTAATTGTAAGTTTTAGTGCATAAATATTATAAATTAACTTATTTAAAATAGGGGTTTTCGCTACATAGTAATAGGTATGTTTCAAAAATAGAAGCTAAAAACTTTAAATTTATTTATATAATTAAATTAAAAGCATTAGTTCCGTTTCATATTCCAATATTCGCTTGAAGATGAAACGGAACTAATGCTTTCAATTTTATTATATAATTAAATTTAAAGTTTTTGAAATCTGGTTATCACTGTATAGCGAAAACCATATTTTAAATCAGTTAATTTATAATATATATATATATATATATATTACTTTTCTTTACATATATATATATATATATCTATATATATTACTTTTCTCTTTACATATATATATATATTACTTTTCTTTACACACATATATATATATATATTACTTTTCTTTTATATATATATACATATATATATATTACTTTTCTTTATATATATATATATATTACTTTTATATATATATATATATATATATATATATTATTTTCTTTTATATATATATATATATTACTTTTTTTTTACATATATATATATATATTACTTTTCTTTACATATATATATATATATATTACTTTTCTTTACATATATATATATATATATATATATATATTACTTTTCTTTACATATATATATATATTACTTTTCTTTTACATATATATATATATATATTACTTTTCTATATATATATATATATATATATATATATATTACTTTTCTTTACATATATATATATTACTTTTCTTTACATATATATATATATATATATATATATATATATATATATATATATATATATATATATATATTTATGAAGATTTAATGGATTTATTTTTTAATCCAATATATTTATTACTTCAAAGCTGTCTATAGAGGATACTCGTACTTGAGATAGACGCTACATTTTTTAAAACAGTGTGTCTGCTTCAATATTTGAGAAATCCTAATGCGATCACATTTTCTTTATTAGGATTTCTCTAATGCGCAAGGCGATACATGTAATACACATAGTTTAAAATAAAAATCACTCGTCTATTTAAAATACGAGTATCCACTGTAATAAAATTAGAAGTAATCACGAAAGACATAAGGGAATTTAATTACAACAGAAAGCAATATATTGAGCTGAACATGGATAGAAAATGTTTTTTACGACCATATTTTTACAAAATTTCTTGACAGATCAGTTATTATCACAGTGTTTAATAAGAAAAGTCATAAAAACATAAAGAAAAAAAAATAAATTTAAATTTAAAATTCCAGCATCACTTTTTTCAACATGGGCAGAAAATAATCATTTTAATCAATGTAAATATCCTATTTTATCTGATGAAGTCCTAAAGGACGAAACACGTTACACAAAAATTTTTCCACATTGTCATAGATTATCCATATCTATCTCTCTCTCTCTCTCTCTCTCTCTCTCTCTCTATCTATCTATCTATCTATCTATATATATATATATATATATATATATATATATATATATTCTTTTATGTGCCAAGGTTCTTCAGGACGTAGGCGACCATGGCCGTCTGTATCTTCCTATCCATTGTCGTCTTTTTTTTATTTCCCACAAATTCTTTCTACCATCCATTTACTCAAGCTCATCAAATATATTTCGCGTTGCTTTCCTCTGGAATTGTTTCTCTCAATACGTCCTGCGAGTATCAGATTTACCAAGCCCTCCTTCCTCAATGTCCCAGAAATTTCAACCGTCTCTTTCAAATTATAGGATAAGTTACATTTTTTGTTTACAAAACCTCGTCGTTGCTGACATGTACGATTTATGGTATCCGCAGCATCTTTCCGTAGAACCCCATTTCTGTTGCTTCGTTGTGCAGAATGTCCCGCATTTGCTGCCATATTGTAAGACAGATATTCTTTTCTTTGAATCTAATGAATATTTTCTTTCTCTTAATACTCTGATATACCTACAGAAAATAAAATTGAATCACCCTACAGGAATAATGACTATTTACATGCTCGCAATTAGCTGATATCAATTTTAAGTCTTGGGCCATCTTGTGTAACGTCCCCTTCTGACGAGATGGATGCTGTGATGAGTTTCATTACATTAAAAGCGTGACGTGCAAGCAAGAGTCATATCTGGGGGAAGAACACGTGCATCTTTTGTTCAATTAAAGCCGTTTGAGAGCGGTTAGATTGTGACTATTTGAGCGACTGGACAGTCATTTCACAGAATCATTGACCATGTACAACTGACGTTAGTAAACGTACTCAAAGTAATATTCCTAATTCTATAACTCTAGAGAAGAAATCAATATATATATATATATATATATATATATATATATATATATATATATTGATTTCTTCTCTAGAGTTGTATGAATGAAAAAAAAAAAATAAAAAAAAAAAGTTCATTTTCTCCATCAAGACATTCATTTCTGTAGTTTACTGCTACCAGTAAGCAGAAATATTTCTTCTCCCGATGATGACCATTTTGGACGAAACTAGTCGAGGAATCTAAATGAAATAATAATAAAAAAAACGAAAGAATATTAATCTACAACCCAATGTGTCTGAAGATTTTAATTTTTTAATATTTTTTTATTGTTCAATATATATATATATATATATATATATATATGTTTGCCGTTCATTGACAAGGAAGATATAATTAATCGTTTATTGAGTTTTACCAGCAGTCTAACATTTGTCTATTCTTCAAGGGTTAAAGAATATAGGAAATGTATTTGTTATAATTGTTACGGGTGCTTTCGCCTACTTCTCTAGCCATTATCAAGGATGTTGTTTTGGAAGGTCAAATTCTGTGTGTTACTGCTACATAGTAATTTTACAGTGTGGAGCTGGAACGGTCCGTGTGACTTCTTGATGGTCATATATATATATATATATGTGTGTGTGTGTGTGTGTGTGTGTGTGTGTGATATAATGGAATATGCGTACACCCGTGTTCCCCCTCACTGGAATATGATTTGCTGGTGTCCGTCATAAATACCGACGGACATGTAGGTACGACAGTGTCAAGAGCCTTAGAGAGCTAAGTCTATAACGATGCCCATTGGACTACGCCATTGATCTACACTTCTTACCTGCGACTACGGATCGAAATGAGCTTTACCGTTCTGCTATCTTCACTGACAGAATGAGTCAACCAAATCTAGCGTATAGTTTTTAGAAATGTAAACAAATGCCAAGCAGTCATAGTGCTCTATTCATTTTACTGAATATCTTCGCAGGTGTCTGTTGTTTTTCGAATTAGCTTCTCATTCAACGTATATATATATATATATATATATATATATATATATATATATATATATATAAATAAAAGAAAAGAAAACTATAGACAGATATGTTCACCTACGACCTGAAAAAATATGGCATTGATAAAAATTATCGATCTCTTTTGTTACGAACAACAATGGATTTATATTAACCCTTAGTGACCTGCGTTTGTGAACAATTCTAACCCTTCCGCCCGAGCTCCAGTGTCAAAATTCTAAATACTTCGCATGTAATGTCCCAGGGTAGATATAAAAATAGTTACAAGTGTTTACCCACCGTTCAATCGGTGGCTAGGCATAAATTCACTTTTCTCTACCACTGTTCAACCGGTGGCTAGGCATTAAGTCATTTTGCGCTACCACCGGTAAACCGTTAGTCAGGGTTCAAAGAGGTAAGCTAAAATTTAGCTAATGCCAATATGAAACTGAAAAACCATCGCAAAAATGTAGTTTCCCAATGTCTTAGAAGATGACTTTTAAAGATTTAAAAACGCCTTTTTTAAAAGTATATTAAAACAAAGATGGAGAAAAATCCGCAAAAAGCAATACAAAAAAAGAGCTAAATGATACTGTTCCTCGCTCTTCATAGGTCAATCGAGGAAAAAACATAAATATGTGGACAATATCTAAAATGGAATGATTGGTGGTTTTAAATATAATATTTATCCGATTCATACTACTGATTCTCTAGTAGTGTTTATTTTTCTACATACCTTTTTCTATAGTCCTTCTGTATATATCTGTATACTTTTTCCTAGACAGAGTTCAGAAGAGTGAGGAGCGATGTTGTTTCCTTTTTGTATATATTTCGATTCGGCACTTTACGCTGATTAATACATATATATACATATATATATACATACATACACACACACACACACACACACACACACATATATATATATATTTCCGGTTGTTTCCCATCAGTTGCTTTACGTAGCATTTTTCAAACTAGGTCTGCGTTTCCGTCTTTTCGCAAGGATGTATTGCCCTACATCAAATTGAGTAATTTAGTATATGAATTTAATTGCCAGTGTGCTGCTGGTTATGTGGGGCGTACAACCTTGCATTTGGAAACTAGAATTAATCAGCACATACCTTCCAAAATACGACTTGGTAAAATAGATAGAATATGCTATCTTCCCCCCCATGAATATGGAATCGGCTATTGCTCAACATTTAGTTGAGAATATAGCTTGTGCCAAGTTGTATAAAAAAGAGTGGTTTAGAATTATTCATACAGCCGATTCCAATAATCATTTGAAGATTTTGGAATCAGTCTGTATAGGATTAAGAAAACCTTCTCTCTGCCGGCATAAAGAATTTATAAGGTCTCTTAATCTGTTGGGGATATTTTATTTTAACTGTCCCTCGCTAATTTATTTACACGATCCTTCCTCGTTACAAGTATATATATACTTGTTCGTTATTTTAGTGTGTTTCCCCCTCTTTTTTTGCTCTTCAATATCGTTATTATTCATTTCGCTAATCCAACGATTGTCTCCTGATGAGATGTTGGCTGAAAGGGCCCTAGAGACTTTTAAAATTAAAATCAATGGTTTCCTTGTTTTAAAACTATATATATATATATATATATATATATATATATATATATATATAAAAGATTGATGGTCAGAGTTGACTCAGGCCAGGAAACAGTTTTATAAAAAGTGCTCAACACACGGGTGAAAAAATAAAATAAAAGCAAAAATAACGTGTAGAGCTTTTAACTTAAAAAATCAGGATGTCAGTTGAATTCACTACGTTGGTTTCAACCTTGCCGTATACTCAGCCGATTTTTATAAGATTTTAACATCAAGGATATTCTTTTGGATGGTGAAATTCTGTAAGTGGCTGCTACATAGTAATTTTATACTGGAAAGTATATATATATATATATATATATAATTTATTCGAAAGTTATAATACAAACTTGTTATAAAATCACTACAAAAATTTCAACACTTCTGGAGTCTTATTCTACATTCAACACAATCACTTGATAAGACACCAGAAGTGTTGAAACAAAATGGCTATTTTTGTAGTGACTTTATAAAATATTTATGTTATAACTCTCGAATAAATTATATATATTCTACTCTAGTAGTGAGCACTCTTTTGAGAATAGTATTTTTTGATTATTGGAAGTTATTCTTTATACACCAATCCTATATATATATATATATATATATATATATATATATATATATATATATATATATATGTGTGTGTGTGTGTGTGTGTGTGTGTGTGTGAAGTAAGCTTCCCTGTTATCAAGGTGAATGGCCACAACGATAGGAAATATCAGTGATAAAAAATCAATGTGCTTTAATATAGCATGACTAACATCATAACTCTTTTCCAGCATACAAATTACAAAATGGAGATACCAATATCAGACAAGTATAATAATTTAAATATCTGGGAAGCGTTTTCACAGCGGACAGAATGTGCGACACTGAGATCCGAAGACGCATTAGGATTGTGGAAGATGTCTTCCAAAAGCTAAGCACAGTAACAATAAAGCAGAAAAAAAGTAACATTTGAAACAAAGAAAAAAATTCAGAACTCTGATGAACCTATATGGCAGCTAATACCCAAGTATTAGCTGCCATATAGGATGACTGATATTACATTACAGTTCAGAATTTGTTTTCTTTGTTTCAAATCACCTCACAGATGAAGAAGAGACTCGAATCAATAGAAAAATTGGTTCCTCAGGAGGATGTTGAGAATACAATGTACCAAATATGTAAGCAACAACGATGTTTTACAGAAAATGGAAACAAAAAGAACACTTATACTTAACATCAGAAAGAGAAGAAATTCTACGGCACATAATGAGGAAAGAGGGCCTGGAAATTTTAATACTCACAGGGTAATTTGATGAACAGAGGAGAACAACGCATGAACTTTAATTTGATTAAATAGACAGTGGAACAAGATTTAGGAGAAATGAAAAGAAAAAGACAAAATTTATTAAGAGCAGCAAAGAGGAAAATGAGGAGAGCCACGATCGCCAGGGTCCTGAAGGAACACAACACATAGAAGAAGAAGAAGAAGAAGAAGAAGAAGAAGAAGAAGAAGAAGAATATATAGGGAAATTATTAGAAATCGGGGAGAACATACCTTTTGTCATTTGATTTTCATGGAGTTTTTTGTTGAAATTTGTTTATTTTATTGTTAGTTATTTTCGTTAACCCCTGCTATTTCCTAATTTATAAATGAAATTTTATTTCATGTATTTATGTATTGGAATATATTAAGGTTCGTTACTGTCGACGGTTGTAGGTAACCAAATTAATGGATTAGTATTTGAACATATCCTCGAAAACTAAAAAGTCCGTTTACTGTTTAATTGTTTATTTAAACATTGCAGTAAATGCAGTCATAAAAAGCGTATTCATATAAATTTATACCTGATAGGTAAATAGGTACATTACAAATATAAATCTCTCTCACAAACGCAGGTTTCCCCAAGGCTTTATCCTTGCTCCTACAATGCTCCTTATCTTCATTAACGATCTTCATGATGCCGTCAATTCCCAAGTAGGCATCTATGCAGACGACACACTATTTACTCCTGCTTAAATAGCAAATCTGGTGTCAATGAAAAACTAGCCTGGCCGTTGGTCTCGAAAAGGACTTCCAATCGGTTGTTGACTGGGGCAGAAAATGGCTGGTTAACTTTAATACCTCAAAAAAAAATTGCTCTCTATTACCCACCACAGAGAACTCTCCCTGTCTCCCATTAAAATGTCTGACGCTCAACTCCAAGAGAGGACCTCTTTGCGACTGCTTGGTCTTCCACTGTCGGCTGACCTCAGATGGAATAATTACATAGAATCAATAGCTTTATCTACCACAAGGAAAGTTGGGTCTCTGTGTCGCCCTAGAAAGTTCTTTTTTTCTCGCCTAAGTCCATCCTTTAAATCAATAACTAAACCACTCGCCCTTGCATGGAATACTGCTGCCATATATGGTCTGCAGTTCCTGCTGCTCGTCTTGGGATCCTCGACAAAATCCAGATACGAATATGCAATGTAGTTGGCGCTGATCTGACATCTCATTTACAGTCGCTCTCTCACAGACGTGCCGTCGCCTTCCTCTGTCTTTTCTACAAATACTTTCACGGTAACTGCTCCGACGAGCTATTTTCGCTAGTTCCCAAACTGCCTGAATGTAAACTTGCCACTAGGTCAGCATCTCGATCCAACCCTTTCATTGTCGAAACGGTAAAAATGTAGCCGTCTCTTCTATTCAAATAGGTTCGTGTCTCGCACTTCCCGTCTGTGGAACTTCTTTTCTCTTACTTGCTTCCATGAGAGCTGTAATCTCCAACTATTCAAATGCAAAGTCAATCGACATCTCTAGATGTCTTGATCTATTCCCCGTCCTTCTCTTCATCCTTTCCTCTCTCTCACGCCTCTTGTTCTCAATCCTCTTTAATCCCTTGTGTGCTAGTGGCACTTCCGCCTTACTTAGTCTGAAAAGTTTTAAAAAAAAAATTAGAAGAACATTTTAAATTTATTTACAAACTAGTTAGCGTAATAAGTAAATAGATAAAAAGAAACAGAAGCATATATATATATATATATATATATATATATATATATTGTTGGATTCTCCGGTCGGTTTCAACGTATGAGGATCTTAGAAATTACATGATTCAGTTATTTTTGTGCGATAATCGTAAGTGGCACTTAAGATCCGCTAGTGATTTACATATGGAGCAAGAATAAGGATTGTGGGATGAGATCACTGCTAGATTGGCTGACCTTTTAGATTTTGCTCTCGCTTCTTCAAGACGATTTAGACAAGCTGACTGAAAACTGTTGAGTCCACTAAAACACGTTGATCTCCATTCTAATCGCTCCAAGGCTAAGCGCTCGAGGCTGATATGAGGAATATTGACAGCTTGACTTTGTATCTTAGCCACACACACACACACACACACACACATGTATATATATATATATATATATATATATATATATATATATATATATATATGTGTTATTTTAATACCTATACTTCGGCGGTGTGAAGAAAAACACGGATAATACAATATGTAAATAAAAATATATTTGAACAAACCGTAATCAAAGGAAAAAATTCAGTAAAAAAAGAAGACTAAAGACATCCGTGTTGATGGCAAATAATCAATCAGCTCTGCAATATGTAGGTAAAAGTAAAAAACACCGACAGAATCAATTAAGTAAAAGAGATTTAGTCTCCTGAATATCCGTTAGATGAAAACTTGGTAGGTAGGTTCTGTCTCATATATATATATATATATATATAACTATACTCGTTTCGAAAAACCTTCGAATTTTCGATTTGCCAATAATCAAATCAATCTCGAAGAAAAAAAGGTTTTAAAAAAAGAAAGAGCTACAAACATGAACTTCTGTCGAAAAAACAATCGCACTGATACAAGTTTAAAGCCCAAAGAAAAAGCCCCGACACGAGTAAACAACTAACTAACAAAAGAGCTCCATACAACCTTAGAGCAGACCTAGATAAACCTAGTGAGCCAGATAAACCTGCAAGGTTTCACCTAAGCGGGTCGTCAGGGAAAACTTTTCTCTGACGATCCGCTTAGCTGAAACCTGGGTAGGTTTGTCTGGCTCACTAGGTTTGACTATATATATATATATATATATATATATATATATATATATATATATATATATACATATATATATATCCCGATAAAATAACAACGAATAGAGTACAATCCCATAGTTCGAAACATTTAATTTAAAAGAGGGTTCAATATAAAATAGAGCAATATTCTTTATTTTAAGATATTACATCAAAAACATGCCAAAATCGCTACACAATTGCAGTCTTGTTTGGATACGTATCAAATGCTTCTCACCAGGCAATTGTAAATTACTGACGAGTGTACGATTTCTTTACATTTAAAATCTAATTTTAATTTTTAATTTACAATCGCCTGATTAGATGCGTCGATACGCATCGAAACACAACTCAAATTGTGTAGCGATTTTGACATGTTTTTCTATGTAAAACCTTAAATAAAATATGTATGTTTGTGTGTGTGTATGTGTGTGTGTGTGTGTGTGTGTGAGTTTACGCATATTAGAAGCGATTTTTATTAAATTACATCAACTGTCATTGTGCAGACAGAAAAAGCATTTTGTTCGCTCTCTCGGTTTTTAGGAGGTATGTGAGTAATTTTTTTGAATTTTATACACACAAGGAACACTTCACACTGGTTCTTTTGTATATATATATATATATATATATATATATATATATATATATATATATATATTGGCAGTATCGTTTTCATAAATAAAATTGTATTTTAGTCGTGGATCTTTTTTCCACTCCTTATATATTTCTTTTATCACAGAGAAAACTGCTATTCTCTCGATTTTATATTCATAAACATATTCTTCTGACGAATTCTTTTCTGCATTTTCATATATTTATCTATATCTTTAAAATTCATGAATCATTCATACAAAAAATAAATATAGAGGTTAATGATTTAAATGGCGAGAATACATCATCGCAAACAATATAAATGAATGATTCATGAATTTATAATTTGCACCTTTAATTGAAATATCTATATCTATCTATCTCTCTCTCTCTCTCACTCTTTATATATATATATATATATATATATATATATATATATATATATAATTTATTAAAAACTTATAACATAAACAAGTTATAACATCACGAGAAAAACATTTTGTTTCAACAATTCTTGTATCTTATCAAGTAATGGTGTTGAATGTAGAATAAAGTGTTTTAAAAGGTTCAAATCGACCTAGCAGCCCTCAATAGGGGACGCGCTGTTACATAAGCTACCAATCAAAATGTAAGTAACATTAAAATTCAGCAAACTTGACAATGAACATTGGTTATAAATATTAATGCATTAATATAAATACATTACATATAATATATATATATATATATATATATATATATATATATATATATATATATATATATATATATGAGTATTCTCAATTACGCTTCTCCGTAGCTGAATAGTACAGCACATTAGGCCAAATAATGGTTTCCCTATAGTAATACATGTTCAATTTCTGTTGGATAACGCATATTTTTCTACTAAGTTTCTCGAATATTCATGACCGCAAATGTAATTAGAAATTAAAAAAAAAACGCTTAAATATTACACACACACACACACACACACACACACACACACACACACACATTTATTTATATATATATATATATATATATATATATATATATATATATATATATTGAATAAAAACAGACCACTTTAAGGTTCCATGTAATAAGTTATTTCACCACAACCCCTTTAACAGTGTATATGAGTATGGATATATAAAAGATTGTAAAAGAAGGACCTAATTTTCTCCTAGTAATATTTTATCCAAATTTCTCCTCTAATACTCTCCAATTGGAAGTGAGTTTAGATAACACGGTAATTGGTAATTTAATTTAAATTGAAATATACTACCCTTTAACAATTATTATTAACGATAAAGTTATTTAAATTGAAAGAACCTTTGATAATTATGTAGGTATATTAAAAAAGTCACGAGTTTAATCTATGAACAAAATTGAAACGAATAGATGTCAACTGAATAATCAACTCGAGTTTATTTAATTAATGAACAAAAATCAAACGAATATATGTCAACTTAACAATCAATACGATACGAGTTTAGAAAAATAAAAAAGATTACTAAATGTAAAATGGATTACTTTTTCAATGTACTCTCTATGAATTTTTCCAATCGACTGTTTCATAGAAAATACCCAAAACTTCAAATTAAATTCTTCGTAGATTGTTTAGACATTTAGATTTATATCAAACCTTAACCTCCCAATTATGTCCTTTAAAGTAATGCGAATTAACAGCGTCTAAGAATTTGAATGAAACCTGCCCTCGTGGAATGTAATTTATTAGGGTTGTTGTAACTTCTTCCTTTAATGTCGGTCTTCTCCCTCACCCCTTACCCATCTATATCTAGAGACAATACGCGTTAGCCGACACACAGTATATATATATATATATATATATATATATACAAACACGACAAATCAACGGACTAATAGAGAGCAGTGGTTGTCCACTAAATCGAATTGGGCGTAGATGGAAAGTGATTGCTTTTTGAGTTAAAAATGACTATATTAACTACCAGCAGTTATGATCATAATGTAAATACAATAAGTATATATATATATATATATATATATATATATATATATATATATATATATATATATATATAAGCATGTATTGCATAAATAAATATACACTATACTGTATATTTATTGTATAAATAATAGATTTCTCACACAGCTTTCTCACGCACGCGCTAATGTATCATACTTTATATACTGTACACCTGTCTTTGTTTACAGTTGAAAGGCACGCCACAACCGCCAAGCGGTCACTTTGAGAACTAATACGACTCGATCTGCTAAGCCCGAAAATTTTGTAATACATATTTAGAAGTTTTTGTTTGTTTTACTGCTTTTTAAAATTTTCCCTGCAGATTTTGTCCGTTGCATCCGAAGTCCGTCCGTTGATGTATGCCCGTAGAAGCTAGGCCTGTCTGTCTGTATATATATATATATATATATATATATATATATATATATATATATATAATATCCGTTGATAATTGGGAGGAATAATTCCAAGAAGGATATGAATATAAAGAGAGTTCAATGTAATAAATAGAACAATATAATACAGACAATCCTTAAAACGTTCGGTTATAATTTATTTCCTGAATACAAAAATATTCATCTTTTCAAATCATTTTTTTTATTTTAATAAATGGAGTCAATTTGTCCAAACAAAAGGAAAAGGGAGAGAAAGAAAAAAGAAAAAAAGGAAAAGGAAAAAGATTCTTATATTAAAAGAAAAAGAAGGGAAAATGTCAAAAGGTTTTAAAAGCAATTTTGGTTGGGAAACGAGAAAAAGAGAGGGAGTGAAGAGATGGGGAAGGGGGAGAAGAAGAGATTGAGAGACGGTGAGAAAGAAAAGAAAGGAATGAAGGAAGACTTAGACCTAGAAATTATTTTTTTTTCTTGACGGGCTGAACAAGTGATCAGAATTAAAATTGATCAAATCAATTGTCTAAGATTTGTGTCATTTTCAAGTTTCATCGCATTATAATCATCACTATTTCAAATTAACAACAACAATAATAATAATAATAATAATAACAATATTTGGCATAGATAAAATAAAGTTAAATAAAGTTAAATGTTATGGTCCCGGTTAGGACCAAGGAAGAACAAAACTTCCAGCTCGACCACCACGTGCTAAGAAAAATGTCTACACAGCAAGAAATGATACAAAGACGTAGGTTTAATTTTGATACTACACATAAAATACGTATATATATATATATATATATATATATATATATATATATATATATAGATAGATAGATAGATAGATAGATAGATAGATAGATAGATAGATAGATATGGTCCAGGTTAGGACCAAGGAAGAACAACACGAACACAAGAGTAGAAATAACGAAGGTATATTACACGAAATAATAATACAAGATGTTAGTATGACTGTCAGTCTGGTTTGGAGTGAACTACTATCGGCTCGAGGAGATTCGACCCTCTCTCTTGAGAGGCGTAGTATACATAGTGTTAGGAAGAGTTCATTCTATAGTTATAGGTAAGGACCCATGACATTAAGATTAAAATATGAAAGATATCTAAAAATATATCTAAAAATGTTACTTAAATAATTAAATAAATTAAGAGATATAAAGAACACAGATAAAGAACTAAAAATAAGTATACATACATATACATATATATATATACATACATATATATACATATACATATAGATAAAGATAAAAATAATAGTAATAATAAACTTAATATTAATATTATATAATAATAATATTATGATATTGTATATAATATTGTTAGAAAAGTAAATGTCCAAAGTGATATTAGTTTTGTATTGTTTTGTTTTCACTATTTACATTATTCGAACTATTGTCCTCATCTTTGTCGCCATATTTATTAAAACGTTTCGGCCGTTGTACGCTCCGGCCTTCTTCAGGTGAAATATAGACAGATATGTTTTTGTTTTGTTTTACGGCATATCAACCTCAATGGGTTATTTAATGCCGACAATTTTTTTTTTATTCCTGCTAATATTTTTTTCTTCAAAAATCTATTTCTGTGAATATTTTTCCTTGAAGAAATCTATAGCTGGTCATATTTTTTCAAAGAATGTATAACTGTCTGTATGGCTGGTATTTCTTTTTAAAGTATTGCTGATAATAATTTTTCCTTCAAAAATTATGGCTGGCAATAATTTTTGTTATTATTACAAAGTCTTTTTGGTATCAAAACACAAGTTTGGGTGTTAACTATTTGCACATAGCTAGGACACTAACAGGTGCTAATCACCCCGGGTCAGGTTGGACCTGGGAACACTAGCAATTAAGAGGTGGTTCCACACTCCTCAGAACCTCCTGATCAAAGGCCTTGCTGTTGGACGTAGTTTATCGTCTTACCCAGGACGCGGATGTAGTTTATCTTCATACCCAGGACGGCAAAATGATATTAGATGTCAGTGATAAAATATACAAGCAAAAGACATTGAGTCATGGGTAGGATATGTCAAAAGCCCACATGGGCTTGCTGTTTGAGAAAGAGAACGTTGAACTGTGATGTAAAAGTCCAGATATTGTTTAACCAGCATAACTTACAATTCCGGAAATAGGAATATAATTTGAGGTTCTTTCAGGATCTTCTTTCTTCCATGTACTGAGTCGCTTCCGGTTATGGCTGATCAATGCTCTCCACAACTTCTTTGTAGCCCTTAATTACGTAGGTCATTTTTCGCGTGCCCACTCACTGTTCAGCTATCTATCCACATATGCTCAGCAGGTACATGGCCTGCTGTATTCCCCTGTAACTGCTCTTTTCGATGTGCTAGTGTCAAATTAAAAGGCGGTTCCACGCTCCTCAAAACCTCCTGATCAGAGACCTTGCTGTTGGATGTAGTTTATCGCCTGACCCAGGACGCGGATGTAGTTTATCGCCATACCCAAGACGGCAAAATGATATTAGATATCAATGATAAAATATCATCTTGCCAAATTGTTCGCGCCTAACATTTTCCCGGGAAAGTACTTTATTTAAATTCTGCATTAAACCACGACTTGGAAGGACAATAATGCATGAGTGATTCAATTTATTGACGCAGATCAATGAACATTCGACTCCAGGTGTGTCAATATAGAGCGTTGGGGAAACTTTTAATTGCCACGAGAGAATGTGCAGACGTTCTTCTCGCCAGATTTTCGCATAGGCAACAATGCATACACATTCACAACGATGTCATGTTAGAATCACCTGAAGTCTTGAACAGCGTTCTGCATTTCTTGATAATAAAAGCCAACTCTGCCTCTCTACAAGGCCCGGGGGAGCGACATCTTCTAGAATGTATTCGCCCACGATATACAAACATAACACATGCATGTCATGGGTATAATATATCAAAAGATCACATGGTCTTGCTGTTTGAGAAAGAGAACGTTGAACTGTGATGTAAAACTCCAGATATTGTTTAACCAGCATAACATACAATTCCGGAAAGAGGAAAATAATTTGACGTTCTTTCAGGATCTTCTTTCTTCTATGTACTGATTCGCTTCAGATTATGGCTGATCAGTGCTCTCCACAACTTCCAATACTTTGTAGCCTTTAATTATGTATGTCATATTACGACCACCCACTCACTGCTTTCTCCTGTACTTTCTCTCTTCGATATGTTATCAGATTGTCAAATTTTCCAAGCCTTCCTTCCTCATTATATGTCCTACAAATGTCCGCTATTTCTGACCCTAAGTATAAGCGTACTTTTTGTCTTACTTTTACTTATAATGTTGTTGAAATGATGCTCGCGCTGCGCATCTTCATCTGAAATATTTTCGAAAAATTTCCTTGGACGATAGAAATACCAAATCATTTCTCTATTGACCATATACGGCACATGATGAGACCCCGCTTGACTTGTTCAGATAGTCCATCTACAATTCTTTTTTGATTACATCAATAATTCAAGAGCTGTAGAATAAACTACTACTCTCCCTTAATGCCTCAATAGGATTCACAGTCTGTATATATATATATATATATATATATATATATTATTTCAAATTATGACATAAATGTTATAACATCATTGCAAAAATAGCCATTTTTTCCACACTTCTGGTGTCTTGTCAAGTGATGGTGTTATAAGTAAAATAAAGAGTTTTTAAGGAGTTTAAAAACCAGACACTGCCTCTCACTGTGGTAATATTTTTTTACATAAGATATAACGTCCAATCAAATAAGAAGTATATGATACATTTTATTAATGCTTTAAAATATGTATCAGATTATATAGGAAATTAGGATAAATAATTAATCTCCAATATTTTCTAATTGAAAAATAAAAGTTACGCATATTAAACTGTAAATGTAACCATGCATCATGTTTAGAAACTAAAAAAAATTATTCAAAGAAAAAACGGAGAAAATATGTCTAAATTTTCATGCATAGAAATAGGTAAAATTTTTCGTCCGAATCTGAGCGGTAGTAAGAGGTACAATATATAGCTACAGAGTCAGTTACATTGACTGGGTCGGGATGATAGTTTTAGTTTTATATATATATATATATATATATATATATATATATATATATATATATATATATATATTCAGAGAGAGATAGAAAAGTTTATTGATATTAGCACTGGGAGACTGAAGAATCGGAAGACGACAGTACATCTGCTAACAATTTCATGCGATCATTTACAATATATATATATATATATATATATATATATATATATATATATATATATATATATATATATATATAATAGAAGAAGAAGAAGAAGAAGAAGAAGAAATATAGTTTTATGGTATGCTATATTTATGGCATAAAGTGCTCAATATTAGAGATAGAGCGTATGTAAATATAAAAGTAAAGATATCAATTACCCGCCATCTATAATCAAGCAGATACCAAAATCAATTACCTCAGACTTTTTCTTCCAATGAAACCATATTTAAAGAAGCTAAGAAAGACTAAGAAGCAAACTTAAAAGATAGTAGATTAACTGCAACATTTACATACTCACCACAGAGCACAAAAAAATCAAGCAGGAAGAGTAACTTTATATGGGTCAACGCACCATACAGCAAAAATGTAAAAACAAACGTAGGAATAATATTCATCAAACTCTTACACAAACACTTCCCCAAATCAGGCACTCTACACAAAATATTCAACAGGAAAAATCAAGTACAGTTGCACCAAGAGCATGATACAAATACTAAAAAGCACAAAAGGAAAACTATCAACAAACCACTAGAACAATTTAAACCCACGTGTAACCGCAGAATAAAGAACGAATGTCCCTTAAACAGTAATTGCTTACAAAACAATGTAATATAACAAGCCACGGTAAAATCATCAGATAAGGAAGAAAAAATATACATAGGAGTAACTGAACGACACTGGAAGCAAAGAAACTATGCACACAAAACATTTTTTACAAATAGTAAATACGCGAACAGCACAACCTTTTCTAAGTAGATCTAGGAAATTAAAAACAAAACGCAAATCACATGGAAAACGAGGAAAAGAACATCAGCCTACAACAATCAATCGAAAAACTGCAAACTTTGCTTACAGGGAAAAAATAGCTATTATAACCGTCCCAGTCCAAAACATACTATTAAATAAACGATCAGAATCCATCTCAAAATGCATACACGAAAACAAATTGTTACTGTTACATATAAATCGAAAACTGAAACGAATAAAATAAAAATATTAAATAGAAATAAATAAATAAGAAAAAAGCAAGTAAATCAATTAATCCAATCATATAATGAACAAATTAATAAACCTCTCCCGTTAGAATAGACCGAAAACAATAAATAAAAATAAATAAGCAAAAACAAGTAAAATAATCAGGCGAACTAAATAAAGTTAATAATAAACAAATTAACAAAACACTGCGGCTAAAAGAACCGTTAGAGTAGAGTACAACAATCAATCCAAAAAGTAGACGAAAAATAGCTATAATTACCTTCCCAGACCAAAACAAACTATTAACAGTCAGAAGCCATCGCAAAAATTTTACAACGTTACTTAAAAAATCGAAATCCGTAAAGAATAAAAATATATAAAATAAAAATAAATATAAAAAAAAACAAATAAAATAAATTAATCTAAATAAATAAACAATTTAACAAACCACTCCCGCCAAAATAACCGTCAGAATAGACAGCCCACAATGCACCACTGGCCCATATATATAGTCAAGAAAAAATGCAACACATTTGGACTGATGATAGCGTTTAGCATGAAACAGTCTGTCGCCTCTAAGTGTTGACTTCAATGTTCGCTTTTCTAGCCCTTTCAACTGTAGAATGTGACCTTGCCGACAATATAGTACTACGATTAAATTTATAAAATCTAACTAACATAGTGGAAAGTTAATCAGAACAATTATCATGAAAGTATTCATAGAAAAGACACAAAGAAGGGACATTACGGCGGTGGGATTTAACTGAAGTACGGGATGCCAGATCAGGACCAATAATATTGTAGATTCTTCTTTGGATTTTATTGATGATAACGTCAGTATCTACTTCTATATTTACATAAGCTATATCATTGATATTGAGCACTTTACAGATAAATAAATCATTCCGTAGAAATATTTTATTATATATATATATATATATAGTTTTATATTTAGGCAGCAATCCTTCCTTTATGCATGTTTCATTAAAAACGACAGACAAGGTACAACGGTTAAGCTTTTTATTTAATTTTTCTTGTGTTCTAACAAGAGCTTTCTTTTCTGCACAAAGGGTGTGTAAGAACTGTTCAAATGTTTCCGAGCATTTTCGGCTATACCTTTAGCCATTATCGAGGATGATTCGATTTTTCAACTTAATTGAGTGTGTGCGTTCTGTGTATGTCTTTGTATGTGTTTTTAATTTCCGAATACGGTTAGCACATTCTGGCTTTGTTCGTAGTTAATATTGTTAAGAGTTGGCTTTTTTTCTTTTTTATTATTAAAGCTTCCATTATTTTTAGTCTTTTTTTGCAGGTGGATGCAGTTAATATATTTGTGTTTTCTACTAGTATGTTTCTAATGGAGTCTATTAAATGTGTGTGTGTGTTTAAATGGGTTCTAATGGAGCTGTGATCAGATAGGTGTAACGTAAGACGTCTGGATAAGCATGTGGTTGTGTAACCGATGTAATTATTTGAGTCGAGGTTTGATCCGGAACACAGTTTCTTAAGGGGCATTTGAACTCATAGATAATGTTCGTTCTTTGTAATTTTGACTTAGTTGGCGTGTTGTTATTTTCGAGGATAAGGTTAGCTGTCTTAAATTTTTTATAATACATAATTAATTTGATTTTTTATTCGGGTCAATTGGAGTAGTATATTTCTTTATAATATGCCTTAGAGAAGATTCGTCTTGTTTGTAATTAATATACATTTTGTTTTTGTAATAAATGTGTATGTGATTTTTGACTATGTGTTCACTATCGTTATTATTATAAGCTCTTTTTAGAACACTAGAAAAATAAAATAAAATGCTTAACCGGAGTACCTTGTCTGTTGTTTTTAATGAAACATGCATATATATATATATATATATATATATATATATATATATATATAGCATACTTTGAAACTTTAATAATTATTTGGATGGCTTCGGTTCTCGTTTTTGAAACATGAGAACTCTTATGTAGCGAAGGAATCATATTTTTAAACAAAAAATATTATAATATAAGCTCTACTTCTGTATGAAGCACTGTCTTCTTAAAAATAAAAACAAAAATACTAAGGAACTCCGGATTATGCATCCAACGTGTTATTTTCTATTTTCTGCATACCTGCGCACATATATATATATATATATATATATATATATATATAATGAAAATGGACAAAGTCCAACAATTATTTTAAGATATTTTTTATGGTTATACATTCTTTTTATAGATACCAATATTAAATAAATGTTCTGTTTATAATAAACAGTATGAAACAACATTTAGCGGATATTCAGGCCGGTAAATGTTGTTTAATACTGTTAATAGCGTAGAGGACAATATAAATAAAGAAAAATTTACCTTAGCAGAAGCGTTTCCTCCGCTGAGGGATTTTATCAAACTAAATTTGCCTTGAGATAGTCCTTAATAAAGTCCTTAATATAGTTCTGTAATTCACACTAATTTGAGAAGTTCATATTTAAACTTGTATAAAAATCAGAAATT
The DNA here is from genome assembly GCA_903632075.3 of Acanthosepion pharaonis. Lineage (NCBI taxonomy): Eukaryota > Metazoa > Mollusca > Cephalopoda > Sepiida > Sepiidae > Acanthosepion > Acanthosepion pharaonis. Next base: position 2,957,361 of record CAHIKZ030000435.1, on the reverse strand, counting down.
GCCAATAATCTTTTTCAGTTCATATATAAATTCGCGTCAGTATTATTAAAATGGTTCTTTAATAATCGAACGGCATGATTCCATATACGGCACTATGTTTATAAAAAGTAAGCTATGTTTGAGATAAATTAAACCTGAAGTCCTTTCAATGCAGACAAATTCCCATCAAACTTGAAAGTCTGGCGGGGAAAAATATTCGAACTTTCATTTTCTCTTATTTAAACAATGTGAATATATTTGCATCAGTGGAAAATCGTATAAAAACTTTAGTTAAGTGGTCGTGTTTTTAGTGAGACAATCACAGACACCCTATGTTCCTTGACACTAAGTTCCATGACGGACCAATTTTAACAGAAAATATTAAAGAAAGCATTCACAAGTTTTTGTGGGGTGATTCCATAAGCAGACTTCTATGCTGGTCCTCCAAACACTTTGAAAACTTGGCGACATACGATATTTCTAACAAGATTTGACTGATTGGTCAAAACAGAGCAGGAATCTAACACGTGACTGACTAATTTTTCCCCTAAATTGAAACGAGTCGGGGTTAGTTTTGAGTGACGTTTATACAAGGAGAACGGAGCATAAAAATATTGGATGTGTTCCAAAAACAGAGTTCAGTTGTTCTCTTAAGGATGCCCAGATTTATAGACATTGTCACTGAAAATACCATCATTAATATTTATGTATGAACAAACACATACACACACATATGTATGTGTGCGTGTGTCTTTTTGGGTGAGTGTGTGTACGCATGTATGTATGTATATATGATTGGAAATGATTGTAATAATGTATGTATGTATAGATAGATAGATAGATAGATAGATACAAATGGTCACGGAGATAGATCGATAGAAATTAAAACTGAGATAGATAGATAGATAGATAGATAGATAGATAGATAGATAGATAGATAGATAGATAGATAGATAGATACAAATGGTCACGGAGATAGATCGATAGAAATTAAAACTGAGATAGATAGATAGATAGATAGATAGATAGATAGATAGATAGATAGATAGAAATGAACACTGAGATAGATAGATAGATAGATCGATAGAAATGAACACTGAGATAGATAGATAGATAGATAGATAGATAGATAGATAGATAGATAGATAGAAATGAACACTGAGATAGATAGATAGATAGATAGATAGATAGATAGATAGATAGAAATGAACACTGAAATAGATAGATAGATAGATAGATAGATAGATAGATAGATAGATAGATAGATAGATAGATAGATAGAAATGAACAGTGAGATTTTAAAATATGTCGATTACTGAGAATAACATCTGCAAGAAGAAAAGTCGCCTTGTCTCAGTTGGCATGATATTAAAACATCTTACTGTTATTTAACATCGTTTGTTTTTCATATAGATGGATGCCACAACTAACATTCACAAAAGGAATTTATATATATATATATATATATATATATATATATATATATATATATATATATAGGTATATATAATTCGTCGTTCGTAGAATAAGAATAAGCTAAAGCATGTGAATATTTTCTAATCACTAGCCAAGTTTTAAAAGATATATATATATATATATATATATATATATATATATATACATACACAAAAAAAGCAACCTTTATATCAATAAATATTTTACATAAAATATATATTATCTATGTAATTTATTTATTTATTTATTCATAAATACACTGTGAGCAATCTTTTGTGTATCAGTTTTGATATTTTATATTATTAAGATTACGGATTATTATATATATATATATATATATATATATATATATATATATATATATATATATCCATCTTAAATAATGTTCAGATTAATAAATATATATATAATATTTAATATATATTCTACCGAACATAATATTTATGAACATCCAATAAAATAAAATTTAAATAATATATACATATATATATATATATATATATATATATATATATATATATATATATATATATATATATATATATATAAAGTAGGTCACCTGAGAGCTGATGGTATTAAAGCAGTGCTCGGTTTATAACAACAGTACTCAGATTTATATATATCTTCAACTTTTTGTATAACACTGAATTTCAAAGTTACATATATATCTGCATCGAGCATTTTTGATATGCATCCGTTTTGTGGTATTTTTCCTGCCTCTTAAAAGATTCGTATATATATATATATATATATATATATATATATATATATATATATATATATATATATATATATATGGTGGGGTTGTGTTTATATACACTTTCGCTTATCTTTAATTGACCTATATATGTGTATGCATGGATATATATATCTTCTACGTTTTGTTTCATTCTTCTCTCGTTATAGTCGTCAAAATATGTATCTCTC
>CAHIKZ030000435.1:2945000-2952500 GCA_903632075.3 Acanthosepion pharaonis | reverse complement strand
TAATTATAATATTTTAATTTAGTATTTTTATATAAACTATAACTAAAATAGACATAATACGTCTAAATTATTTAACCAAACTTGCTTGAAAATATATACATATATATATATATATATATATATATATATATATATATATATATATATATTCAGTGAATAATATAGATATATTTGGTCTAATTACTTTTAACCCAATCTTTTCCAGATCGAAAGTACTTGCGTTAAAAACAATACGGCCGCTTCATTGATGAATTTCATCTTAACATCAAGAAACTAATTAGACAACGAGAAAGTAACAGTATCAAAATAAACAGACACAATATGTCTATATTTTTCAATGAAATATGTTTGTATGAAGATATGCTGCATGATATACAGTTATGGCCAAACTTGTCAAGAATATGAAGGAGTTAAATTAGCTTTCAAATTACAGATTGTACAAATCGCTGGTAGTCTCCATTCTCCTATATGCATGTGAAACGTAGACACTATTGGCAGAAACAGAAAGAAGGATCCAAACATTTGAAAAAAAAAAATGCACGAGAAAACACCTTTGCATCTTCTATTGGGAACATAATACCAATGAATTTGTGTGGAAAAGTGTCGAAAGATTTGTAGAAAACCAGGAACCTGCGAAACTGAAAGAAATTTTGTGGTTTGGACACATTACAAGGCACGATAGATTGTGCAAGATCATCATGCAAGACACCATTGAAGGTGGACGTATGCGAGGACGTCAACGCCAAAACTGGTTGGACAACGTGAAAAAATGATCAGGTATGACTATACCAGAATTGCTGATGGCTGGTGTTGTTAGACCGTTGTGGAAAAGTGTTAGTGTGGCTTCTGCTTTCGGATCCACCCTATGATTACAAAAGGTGATGATGATAATATATATATATATATATATATATAAATGTAAGTCATTAAATTATAGAGTGTAACAAGTCTAGAAAACAAAAGACGTTAAAGAGAATTTTTCCACTTTGTCATTCATCAAGAAAATATACGCAATGTTATATATCATTTTTCAAAATATACTTTAGAAAAAAGCCATACACCTGCGTCAATGTTGTACACATAAAGTAATACTCACCAATAACTGAATATATATATATTAATAGGAGCAATAATCTTATATGTATAAGAAATTATACTCGTTCGGAAAACCTTCGGTGTCTTGATTTGCAAATAATCAAACCAATACCAAACGGAAAAAAAAGGTATAAAAAAGAAAGAGCCATGAACATGTACGTTAGCCGAAAATAATCGTCTAGAATACGAGTTCAAGGGCCAAAGAAAAAACCCGAAACGATTAGGCAAAATAACTAAGTAAAGTGCTCAATACAGTAAGTAGAGCAGACCTAGTTAAACCTAGAGAGCCTGACAAACCTACCTAGGTTTCACCTAAGCGGATCGTCATATATATATATATATATATATATATATATATATATATATATATAGTACTAGACCCGTTGGTATATAAGCCAGGTGGATCCTAATGCTATCAAATTTTAAAAATGATCCAGAGAGCTCAATGTATTTATTATTATTATAACAGAGCATATATATTTTTAAAGCAAAAATAAAAAATACCTCATGTGGGTATTGTCTCTTTCAGATCGGCATAACAATGCCAATCTCCAAGATTGGCATTGTTATGGCAATATGCAATAGACTATACCCACATGAGACAACATTGGTTTCTTGCTGTAATGTGCTTACGGCAATCACTGAAATTGTTTACCAAGTTCTTTATAATAACAGAGAAGTTCGTGCCGTGACTCTAGATATCTCCAAAGCGTTTGATAGGGTTTGGCATGCTGACCTTCTTCGCAAGCTTCAGGGTTATTGAATTTCAGGTCGATTGTTTGACTTAATACAGTCATTCCTGTCAAACCGTGTATTGAAGGTCTTTCTCAACGGATTCTTCTCCAGCTCCTATCCCACGAACGCAGGTGTTCCCCAAGGCTCTATCCTAGGCCCTACTCTGTGCCTTATCTTCATCAACGATTTTCCTGACATCATAGATTCTCAAGTAGGCATCTACGCGGACGACACTACAATTTACTCCTGCCTAAAAAAAACAAATTTAGTGTCGTTGACAAAACTAACTTGGCCGTTCGTTTCGAAAAAGAACTCCAATTGGTTGTAGACTGGGGCAGGAATTGTCTGGTTAACTTTAATGCCTCAAAAACAAAACTGCTCTCTATTAGTCACCACAGAGAACCATCCCTACCCCCATTAGAATGTCTGACGCTCAAATTCTCGAGAGCTTCTCTTTGCGACTACTCGGCCTCATATTGACTGCTGACCTGAGATGGAACAAATACATTGAGTCAATAGCTTCATCCACCGCAAGGAAAGTTGGCTCGCTGTGCCGCGCCAGGAAATTTTTTTTCACCGGAGTCGATCCTTAAAGTTTGCAAATCAACTATTCGCCCTTGCATGGAGTATAGATGTCATATATAGTCTGGTGCCCCTTATGTTTGTCTCAAGGTTCTTGATATCCAGAGACGGATATGCAACGTAATTGGCCCTGATCTGGCATCTAGTCTGCAGTCGCTTTCTCACAGACGTGCTGTTGCTTTCCTCTGTCTTTTTTTACAAATACTTTCATGGTAATGCTCCGAGAATCTGCTTTCGCTGGTTCCCAAATTTCATGAATTTAAGCTTTCTACTAGGCTGGCATCTCGCTCACACTCTTTCACTGTCGAAACTGTTAAATGTAGCCGTCTCTTCTACTCTAATAGCTTCATATCTCGCACTTCTCGCCTGTGGAACTCCTTCCCCTTTTCCTGTTTCCCTGATAGTTATAATCTCCAACTATTCAATCGACGTCTCCAAATGCTCTGATCTATCCCCTATCCTTCTCTTGATCCTTTCCTCTATCACCCCTATTTGCTCTTGCTCCAAATCCTCTGTAACCCCTTGCGCGCTAGTGACTTCCGGCCTTGCTGGGGCAAAACGCTTAAAAATACACACACACACACACACACACACACACATATATATATATATATATATATATATATATATATATAGATAGATAGATAGATAGATAGATAGATAGATAGATATAGATAGATATAGATAGATAGATAGATAGATATAGGTCTAGGTATGAAATACCTTGTCTAAAAACTTTGGAATAAAGGTTTTGTAAGTAGAAAGAATCGCTTTTTGTCAATGCTGTGTTGGCATTTGTTTTTATATTTTTGTATTTAATTATTCATATATTTTCTAACTTAATTTTTAACTTTCAGGCTAATTTTCAAACCTGTTAGGTTATCTTTAAATTAAAAAAAATATCGTCATAAACATATTTAGCACGTGTAAATGAAACTTATTCGGGTCTTTGACAACTAGTGATATTTCTGCATTGTTAGATAAAAGATGGCAGGAAAAGTGAGGAATTATATATTGTTTTATTTTTTTCCCCTTTTACTTTGACTTATTTTATTGAAATGAAATGTCGCCATAATCAACTTTTATCGAAGAGACGTTGACGTCCGCATGACAGATTTGCCCCCCCCCCACACGCACACACCACAACTAGGTGGTCTTTGAAATGGAGACGCATCTTTTTAAAGTCAGCTGCAACACTTCACTAAATGACCACTTGATCCGAAGTGAGCAAGAGTTAATCACAAGGTACCATTGCAAATAGAAAGAATCGCTTTTTCTACAATGCTGGATAATCGCATATTGTTTTAGAAAGGGGCAATGGGACTTATTCTAAGTTAAAACTTAATTAAAAAAAGAAAAAAAAACTTTTTTATTCGCCCCCTTTTCAGTAAGTATTTCAGTCGACATGTCGGCTACAAAACCGACGACCCCACTCTAACCTTCAAGTAAGGCAGCTCATAAGCGAGCCAGTAGGATTAAAACAACACCTAACAAAGGGCGGAGGAACTCTCTGAGTTAACGACCAGCTAACTAGAGATGGTGTCTCCATAATCCATCGTGGAGAAGGCAACGGGAAACCACTCCACTATGAATCCCAAGAAAAATAATGGTTATCAACACGGATAATGTAAAAACTAACAGCGTGAAGGTGTTTAAGTCTATGGGAATTAACCCCCTCACCTAGTAAGGACCGACATGCGCAACAGGTGTCACCTGATCGTCATCCAGCGACTTCTACATAAAGGACGTAAAAGGGATAAAAGTCCTCGGAACCTATCCCTCATCCGGAAAGGAACGACATGAGCGACATGTATCACTGGACCGTTAACCTGCGACTGCTCAAATCAAACACAAAATAATTCTCGGGACATGGAATGTCCGAACATTGAACAACTGCGGTCAGTTTGATAACGTTAAAGAGACTTAACATCAACAATATAGGTGACCAAAAAACGTTGACTTTGTCAGCGATAAACACATGATAATTTATGCAGGCGGCGAGGAGAACGACAAAGGAGTAGAACTAATACTAGATTAGTGCCTTTCAGAAATGCGTTCTAAGATACCACTAACTTTACGAATGAATTTTACTACTGAAACTGAAAGGGAAGCCGTTCAACTTGGCTATTATAGTAGCTTAGGCATCGACGGCACAAAGCAAGGAGGACGTCGAGTTTTCTACTCCATGCTGGATAGTGACAAGGCTCTATGCAAATCAGAGGAAATCATCATTATCATGGGAGACATAAACCCCAAATTAAGCAGGGAAACGGTAGGGGATATACCAGGAAGATTCGGACTAGGAAACCGCAACGAACACGGGGAAAAATGGATCCAATGGTACACAGACAATGACCAGGTAACATGGTTTCTAGAACATTCGAGGCGACTATGGATATTGAGGAGTCCAGGTGGAGAAATTAAAACCAAATTGATTATATAACCATCAACAAAAGATTCAGGAATGATATGATTCACTGCAAAACCTACCCAAGTGCAGTCTGTGAAAGCGATCATTACCCTTTTATATGTAAACTAAGAGTGAAACTTTGGAAATTGAAGAAGCCTAATGCAGGACCCAAACTGCAATACAACAGACCCCTGAGCGATCCTAACCTGAAAGGAAAATATATGGGTAATGTGAAAAGAAGATACGAGGCACACAATGGAAACCCGAAATGGAATGCACTAAGAGACGCTTTAGCGACATCAGCGAACGATATCATCCCAAAGAAGACAGGACGAAGGAGAAACGATTGGATGACTGATGAGATTCTTGACATGATGGAAAGTAGACAGAAAACTCTGCCAAGATTCGGAACATAATACAGAAGATCACACAATGAAATAAGGACCAAATGCAGGCAAGCTAAAGAAGAATAGCTAAACGAAAAATGAGCAGAGATAGAAAGACTGAGTACTACCAACAAAAGAGATATGAACAAACAAATAAGACAACTAACAGGACAGAAGACATGCTCGTCAAAATGCTGCCTAAAATCAAAGGATGGAACGCTAATATTAGACAAGGAAATCATTCTTCAACGCTGGAGCAAGTATATTGGAGAACTTTTCCATGGCGGAAGGGAACAACCAGCAATGCACACAACTACGGATGGACTTGGAAATTTGAAAACCGCACTGGCCAAATTGAGCAGAAACAAGGCAGCTGGGCCAGACGGAATTGTAACGGAAATGCTGACAGCCTTTGATGACTTTGGCATAGACAAGATCACCGAAATAACAAATGAAATCTACAACAGCGAGGATATACCGGAATACCTCAGCAGATCTACGCTAGGCCTAAGAAACCTGGCGCGAACGAATGCAAACTCCACCGTATAATACGACTAATGAGCTACGTGATAAAACTCATCATCCGTATTCCGATGAATAGAGCGTGCAGCAGAATCAAGCCAGAGATAGGACAAGAACAGTGCGGGTTCGTTAAAGACAACAGAACAAGGAACCAGAAAGAGCGATACAAATGCAGAAGGACGTGTACCTATGTTTTGTATAGACGACGCAAAGGACTTCCATAAATAACGCCACAAGAATCTGATGGAACTGCTCAGCAACCTTGATATATTTTGGGAAGGATAGCAGAATAATCAAGAAACAATACTACAGCAAACAGCATGCATGCGCATAGAGAACGAGTTCAGCGAATATACAAAAATAGAAACGGGCGTAAGGCAAGGATGCATCTTCTCTCCAGACCTGTTCAACCTATACAGCGAGCAATTCTGAGAAAATTGGAAACTCTACCGGGATTTAACATTGGCGGTCACAACCTTAACAACATAAGATACGCAGATGACACAGTACTGGTAGCAGACACAGAAAAAAAAATCTCTTACAGAATGTAGCGACGGAGAGTGAGAAGAAAGGACTAAGCACAAACTACAAGAAGACAGAATGCATGGTCACCAGTAAAAAGATGATCCCTAAATGCAATTTGCAGGTCGGGAACACTAGAATCAAACAGACGCAGACGTTTAAATATCTGGAAAGCGTCTTGACAGAGGACAGTAAGTGCGACACAGAGATCGGTAGATGTATTGGGATGGTCAAGGATGCATTCCAAATACTGGGCAGAGTATTGCAAGACAGGAGGATTTCTTTGGTAACAAAGAAAAGAATACTAAGCTGTTACGTGATATCTGCCCTTCTTTACGGCAGCGAATGTTTCACGATTTACTCAAAGATGAAGAAGAGACTCGAGGCGACGGAGATGTGGTTCTACAGAAGGATGTTGAGGATATCATGGACATGAGCAACTATGAGGTCTTAGAGAGGATGCAAACAATGAGGAGGCCTATACTTAACATCAGTAAGAGGCAGCTGATGTTTCTGGGACGCATAATGAGGAAGCAGGGCCTGGAGAATCGGATACTCATGCGTCGAATAAAGGAAAAGAGAGACAAGGGAAAACAACTCGTGACATACCTATCCGCCTTAAGAAAGTGGATGACAGAACGTAGTTTTGGGGAGGTAGCAGAGGAAAGGAACTTGTTGAGAGCCACAAGGATAGAGGGAGATGGAGAGCCATGATCGCCTAAGTACTGAAATGGCATGACACGTAAAAAGAAAAGAAAGCGTTCTTTTACGTGGCATTTTTTTAAGGACTCTGCTAATAAAATTCAAAAGGTTTACCCTACAACTGAAGTGCGGATTTACCTCGGAACAGACGACATTAAAACTTTTATTTGTACACTCAATGCTGATGAATCATTTCTTAATATATTTTTGCACACCTTGCTTGGCTTATACGCGTTATCGTCCAATAATTTACTAGTCGGCGTAAACAATCTTTCTCATATATATATATATATATATATATATATATATATAGTGCGCATGTATACAGAAAATAGAAAAGAACACGCTGGGTGCATAATCCGGGGTTCCTTAGTATTTTTGTTTTTTAAGAAAACAGTGCTCCATACAGAAGTAGAGCTTTATTATAATAATATTTTTTGTTTAAAAATATGATTCCTTCATACATAAGAGTTCTCATGTTTCAAAAACGAGAGCCGAAACCATCCAAATAATTATTCTGTAACGAACCATGCCTAAAAACACACG
>CAHIKZ030000435.1:2835000-2940000 GCA_903632075.3 Acanthosepion pharaonis | reverse complement strand
AAAATGTATTGGCTTTAATGCCATATATATATATATATATATATATATATATATATATATATATATATATATATATATATATATATATCTAGTAAAATAGAGAATTGTAAAACAGTACTTAGCCACTGAGGATGCGTTTCTTCATCCGACTTTGTCAAGGCAAGAGATGATAGACAAAAGCGAAATGATGTATATTTCCTCGAAAATCAAAATTATTTTTTAAAAGACGCTCTTGCGAAAGTCTCTTTTTGGATATTATTAATTTTTCTTATATATATATATATATATATATATATATATAGTTAGATATTTATCTTGCAGAGTAAAATGGGCATCACAAAATGAGATAATCTTTCATTTCTTTCTATGTAATTTATATATATATATGTATATATAAAAGTGAACATTGAAGTCAACACTCATAGGCGACAGGCTGTTTCATGCTAGAAGCAATCGTCAGGCTGCGAGTGCTGGATTTTTTCTCTACTATTTAGATATACAGGTCAGTGTTGCATTGTCGGTCGTCCATTCTGGTGGCTATTTTGGCAGGAGCGGTTTGTTTATTTATTTCGCTTAATTCATTTTACTTGTTTTTATTTATTTATATTTGTTATTTTATGTATTTATTTATTATTTTCGGTTTTCGATATTTTATTAACGTAGCAATATTTTTTCCAGGTTTCTTTAGGTCGTTTATTTAAGTTTGTTTTGGTCTGAGAAGATAATTAACGCTATTTTATCGTCCAATTTTTGCATTGATTGCCGTAGTCTATTCTAACTGTTATTTTGGCGGCGGGAGGGTTTCAGTTTTTAACTTTTTAATTATTTTATTTATTTATTTGGATTGATTAGTTTTACTTGTTTTTGCTTATATATTTTATTTTTATTTATTATAGCGGTTATTTTAGCGGGAGTGGTTTGTTAATTTTTTTATTCATTTATTCATTTGGATTAATCTATTTTACTTTAAACGACCTAAAAAAATCTCAAAAAAAATTACTACGTTAATAAAACATCGTAGAAAACATTTATACAATTTTCAAATCAGGAGTCAGAAAATCCTGCTTCTGATTGATTTGATCCCAAGTCACGTTTCTGCTGTCTTTTCTGGTGGGGCAATGCTCTGTTGGATGATGACACCTGATAGTTCCTCTTTAAAAAGAACTTTTCATATGTGAAAAACAAGTATTTCTGCAATATTTACCTCTATTGTAAAGCATGCATTGTCTATTCACCAACGCAGACAGCTGAACAGGCTGCGGATACGACGCCACCGTCTCCTCCATGATTAACTATGGTTGTGATTTATGCACTGTTGTATTTCCCGCCTAATCTTCCAAGACACCTCTTTGGAACATTATCATGCAGCTGAAATCTTGGTTAATCCTTCCACACTGATGAATCATTATATTAAAAAACTCTGGCAAAATGGAACTTGGACATTTAGAAGATGACTACATCTTGTTTTTATTAATTTAGTAATAAATAATCTAACAGATAAGACAAAAATATCTGTCTATATCTCTGAGATGAGGTATTATGATTATTTACATTATTTGCATTATTCGGACTGTTATCATCTTCATTGCTATATTCACAACGTTTCGTTTCGTTGTGGGATGAGGTTGAAATAATGAACAGAGAGCAAGCATAGAAATGGATACAATATGGGAACCAGTAATAAGAAGTTCTAGAGAAAGGCAATGAATAGCAACAAAAATTGCAATATAAGCTCTGGTAAAAAAAATAGAATAATAATATCAAAAAATTGCAATATGGGCACTGATAAAAAAAAGGTTGCTAAGACATTAGGTTTATAAGACTCAGAAATTCATACACATGGCTCAATGGATAAAGACGTTGGTGAGATCCAATGACTAGACCGAAAGCGTTGTGAGTTCAATACCAAGCCACAGCAGTGGTGAACCAAAACATGGAGAGTTTAGATAAAGGAAAATAACTGAGACATCGGAAGAGGCATGGCGAGTGCAACTAGAACAATCTACATCAGTGGACGAAATACTGAAGTAGGCCGAAACGTTGTGAATATGGAAACAGTCCAAATAATGTAAAGACAAAAAATAGTTTAATATTATTCCATAATAGTTTTCTCTACATGGCTCAGTAAAAAAATACTTCATTAACTTAAATAATTTTATCAGATTTTTAACGGTATATTATAGGAAGGTAGAATGTTCAGCTATTAACTAAACATTAAGTTGAGTATTATCAGATGTTTCTTTGATGCTAAGTAAAAACAAATTGCACATCTTCTACGCGTGCTAATTCCATAATTTTGATAGGGGTTGTATCAAATGTAAGATAATCTGCTAAGACCTTCCTCCTATCTGATCACAATGGCTTTGTGACATTGTCACAACATCATACATGTCTCGAATTAGCTACGACCTTTGACCTGTTTCGGTTGTGTCGCGGCGTTAATCTCTAAGGCTGTCTTCAGTCCAATATATCAAAATCACACTCTTTCCGTTTCTTATTGAAAGTCAAATGAGCCATCTTTTCACTAGGAGAACAGTATCTTTGTTACCGGAACTAGAACACCGCATATTTTTTATATGGGATATTTTTATTGTCCTCAATAGAGGAAACTTAGCAACGACGTGTCATTAACATTGTAGTCGTTGAGAATCTCTTTCAGTATTATAGATACATACATTGTGCCGCGAATATTATTCCTGCCTAACACCAGAAGTTGCTGAATCGTCAATTCAGAAGCGAATGAAAAGCAACCGACACGTCCTGCTTATTTTTTCCTTTTTTTTTTTTTTTTTGCAGGAAACTGTCTCTGTCAGATATATCGTATTTCAGAAACATATATATTTATATAAATATATTTCTGTTGAGTGAGTGGCCATGATTAAATGTAAATGAATGGCAGAACAGCCCAACAAACAGAACTGACAAAGTTTGTAATTATTAATAACAATAACAAAAAGAAAAATACAAGGTAAAAATAATACAAAGCAAGCAAACAATTTATGCAAGGCAAATAACAGTAATAAGGCAAAGTAACAATAATAAGGCAAAAAGTTCACAAACTAAGAATTGCAGTTGACACTCAACAACAGGTTTGGACAAGCGAACGTAGCTTTCTGATTCAAGACAAGACAGACCGGGACTGAGTCAGATGAAACCGAAAAATGGACTATCTTATTGGCTATAAATTGGGGAGAGGAAATATTTCTGCCGTTATTCCCATGATAAGTATCAGCTACCCATTCATTTCATAGATTTATATATTTTAATATATTTTTGCAAGGAAAAAGAAAAACAGAAGAAAAAAAAAAGACACGTTTTATATCGGGTTTCATAATAGGATCTCTATGAATATGCGTTATTATGCTACGTGCTAGACTGAATGGTGATATGTGAGTTCTTCTGGTGAATGAGTAGATTGTAATGAATGAATGAGTCGTGAATCCGATTAACTAGGCTTAGGATACACTATTTACATTATGCGGATTATTGTCCTCATATTTGTTGCCATATTTCTTACAACGTTTCGGCCTTTCAATATCTGTCTATATTTCTGAGATGAGGTATTATGTACACTATTTATACTATGCGGACTATTGTCCTCATCTTTGTCGCCATATTTATTACAACGTTTCGGCCTTTCAATGTCTGTCTATATTTCTGAGATGAGGTATTATGTAGACTATTTACATTGTTCGGATTAGTGTCCTCATATTTGTCGCCATATTTATTACAACGTTTTGGCCTTTCAATGTCTGTCTATATTTCTGAGATGAGGTATTATGTAGACTATTTACATTGTTCGGACTAGTGTCCTCATATTTGTCGCCATATTTATTACAACGTTTTGGCCTTTCAATGTCTGTCTATATTTCTGAGATGAGGTATTATGTAGACTATTTACATTATTCGAACTAATGTCCTCATCTTTGTCGCCATATTTATTACAACGTCTCGGCCCTTCAGTATCTGTCTATATTTGTGAGATGAGGTATTATGTACACTATTTATATTATTCGGTCTATTGTCCTCATCTTTGTCGCCATATTTATTACAACATTTCGGCCTTTCAGTATCTGTCTATATTTCTGAAACGAGGTATTGTGTACACTATTTACATTATTCGGACTATTGTTCGAAAAAAGATCTTAATAATACCAGCTAATCAATCTAGGATGTTAATAATAACAACTAAACAACTGTAAATCCATATAAGATGTTAATAATACTAACCAAACATCAATACAAAGCAATATTAAATCAAAATGAATCAGGCAAATGAAATAGTAAGACATATATGGTACACAGCAGTTCATCTACTAATTATTACTATAAGAAAAAGTATTATCAAATTCAATGTTTAACATATTGCAAAGAAAAATATAGGCTATGACTACAATTTACAGGCAATTCACTCCTTTGGTTTAATAGGGAGTCTTATCAGAAAATCTGATAATTTCTAATTTTTCATGTAACCACAAAAAACAAGGTTCATTTAAAGATCTACATGTTCAAGCTTTTTTTAAATTTTCCATTTTACCTGAGGAGTTTTTTTTTTTCGTTTCTTTTAAATTCTAAAAATATTTAGAAAGAGATGTAATATCTTTATAAGTACTATTGGTGATGGATAAAATATGTTGATAACACCTAGTCTTAAATGAATTCTTAGTACTACCAATATGGAATTTTTCAACAGTCGCATTCTCTATCGTAGAAATAGTACTTAGAGAAATAGGAGAGGTGGTTAAACATTGGTTTCATAATGGGCATTCGTTAGAATCCTTGCAATTACATTTGTTAATATTATTAACCGCATTTATCTTAGGGTGTGCATTAGTATTCAGATTTTTCGAGTAGTTTAAAAAAAAAATTATTATGCATCGTTATAATCTTTTCAAGATTACCCGTGCAGCTATAACTTAGTTTTAGTGTGCTTCTGTTAAATATGTTACTAAGAGGGTTACTGTTAGGGAAATGTTTATCAATTAAATGGAGGAACTTCTGACCTGATTTAGTAATGACTAATTGGTTAAATGGGGGTGTGTACCAAATTATTTTCCTATCCTATTCGTTTTCCTTAGATCAATATTATATTTTCTATCGTGATTTCAGTGTACTTGTAACCATTATTCTTTAAAGCAGTATTATAAACACCTTTGTATTTATCAAACACATCTTTGTCATATGAGTTGTTGTTAATCCTGTGTTCTATAGATGAGGGTATATGTTTGATTACAGATGGAGGGTGGTTAGAATTGGGATGAATATATTGGGTTAGGATTATTTTTCATATAACGTTGGAATACATCATTAACAAGATTTAATTTAAGATCAAGAAAACCAAGCTGATTAACATTAGTAGTTACCTTAAAATTAAGATTTAAGCTTTTTAATTCCCCATGAATCATTTTCCTTAATCTATCAGACTTGAATTTAGTAGAATTTCTTACTATCATGTGTATAAAGTTCTGGTTTAAATTAAATGTTACTCCCAGTGGAATCATACACCATTTGTTCTCATTTCACCCATAAACACACACACACACACACACACACACACACACACACATATATATATATATATATATAGTAATAATGAAAATGAAATATTTACATAAATGATTGACATATTCAAAATCTCTTTTCTAAAATTACGTCGATTAAATTTTGTAATTATCAATCCACTCTTCAGAAGTTTTAAACAATTATATATATATATATATATATATATATATATATATATATATATGATGAAATATTTACTTTAACATCTTCCGCTTAAATAATTTCGCACAGCTCGGCTTTCTTAATATTGTAACCGAAACTTAATGGTAGAAATGGATGGTATATATATATATATATATATATATATATATATATATATATATATATATATGTGTGTGTGTGTGTGTGTGTGTGTGTGTGTGTGTGTGACACCAACCCAGCCTAAACGGCCCCGTACATTTTCATAGACTACTATCTCAACTAATGATTTTCCTATTTTTATTCCTTTTCCTTAGGACAATATTGTCATATTTTCTATCTTGATTTCACCGTACTTGTAACCACTATTTATCAAACACATCTTTATCAGAGGATTTATTGCTAATCCAACGTTCTATTGATGAGAGTAGATGTTAGATTATAGATGAAAGGTGGTTAGAGGTTTTATGTGTAGACAACTTCGTGTCTTCATTTTTTTCCGGCGAATTTGAATTTAGCGTAGGTGACATTCGATTGGTTAATCACGCCAAAGGCCACAAGCCTATTTTTTAAAAAAATCTTCTGCTTTTGAAATTAAATTAATCTTTGACTCGCCACCATTAGTTTAACATCGCCTGAGCAGCCTCATTTGTGGTGTATATTGCATATACTCAACATGCTTGACAAGAAGACTCACGTTACATCTTTCTGACCATAGCTCAATTAGGATTCATTTAAATACACATGGAGCCCTACCAAATTCCATTCGTCAGATACTCGTTGATATATATATATATATATATATATATATATATATATATATGTTGAAACATAATTGCCATTTTATTATCATGTTTTAATATTCTAAAATAAATAATATATATAATCTGCTCGGTCTCACGTTGACTGCTGGCCTGAGATGGAACAAATACATTGAGTCAATTGCTTCTTCCACCGCGAGGAAAGTTGGCTCTCGGTGCCGCGCCAGGAAATTTTTCTCCTCGGAATCGATACTTCAAATATACAAATCAACCATTCGCCCTTGTATGGAGTATTGCTGCCATATATGGTCTGGGGCACCTTCTGTTTACCTCGGAGTTCTTGACAAGATCCAGAGACGGATATGTAATATAATTGGCCCTGATCTGACGTCTCGTCTACAGTCGCTCTCTTACAGACGCGACGTCGCCTCTCTCAGTCTTTTCTACAAATACTTTCATGGTAATTGCTCCGAAGAGCTGCTTTCACTGGTTCCCAGACTCCATGAATTCAAGCGCCCTACGAGGCTGGCATCGCGCTCCCACCCTTACACTGTAGAAACTGTTAAATGTAGCCGTCTCTTCTACTCCAGTAGCTTCGTACCTCGCACCTCTCGCCTGTGGAACACCCTTCCCAATTACTGTTTCCCTGAGAGCTATAATCTCCAACTATTCAAATGTAATGTCAACGACACCTCCAGTTACCTTGATCTATCCACTATCCTTCTCCTCACCCTTTCTTCTATCACTCCTATCTGCTCTCGCTCCAAATCGTCTGCAACCCCCTGCATCCTAGTGGCTTCACGCCTAGCTCGAGGCGTAATATATATATATATATATATATATATATATATATATGTGTGTGTGTGTGTGTGTGTGTGTGTGTGTGCTTCCATTATTTTTAGCTTTTTTTACATGTGGATGATGCTGTTATATTTGTATTATCAACGAGTATGTTACGGATAGAGTTTGATAGGTATCCTTGTGTATTTAAAAATATAAAACTGCTAACTTCATTTTCAAAAACAAAAATTCACCTGCAAGATCGAATTTACAAAGATGCAATATTATTTACGAATTGACAGGTACATTAAGGAACTGTGTTCCTGCCCAATCCAAATTCGTAAATAATTATATTGCATATACTGCAACATGTTTAACAAGAAGACTCAAGTTGCATCTCTCTGGCCATAGCTCAATTAGGATTCATTTAGATACATATGGAGACCTACAACATTCTCTTCCTAAGATACTCGTTGATATATATATATATATATATATATATATATATATATATATATATATATATAAATAAAAAGAAAGAACAGTAAGATATAAAATCCGGTGTTCTTATAGATATTTTTAGTTTTTACAAAATAGAAAACCCAGTAATTTTTAAAAGTTATTCCAAAATTCGCTTGAGGATGAAATGGAACTAATGCTTTTAATTTAATTGCAAAATTAAATTCAGGGCTTTTAGCTTCTATTTTTTGAAACATGGTTAGAACTTTGTAGCGAAAAAAAACTATTTTAAATCAATTAATTTATAATATATATATATATATATATATATATATATATATATATATATATATATACTAGTTTCAAAAGACGCCCTATCTGGCGACATTTAAGCTAGCTCCTGTGGGGGACTCTTGATTGGGTCTTCATCACAATGGATAGAGAGGAGTAGAGGCGATAGGCATCAATAAACTACAGAACTCAAAATTGATCGCTGCATTTAAGTATTGAATTAATGTTTAAGCTTACCTTTTAAAGGTTCAACGATAATTCTTCTGTTGCCCCTTTATTTAAAGACATTTTAAGGTACGTAGGTCCTTACTTTCCATATAAACAGTTTTTTTTTATTTAATTTTCGCTGGATTTCGCAATGAATTTCCATTATTCCGAAACTTATTTCGAAATTATAAAAGTGGTTATCGTACAAAAAATCCTCGTAAAAAAATAGCCGAAAACAATCGCAGTAATGAAAATTTTCGAATTCAAAATGTCAGGAATCCGACCTGGAATGTTTTTTTAATTTGCTCACGGGGTCGGCCTGATTCTAAAATGGCATGATATGTTGGGGTACGGTCTCTAAGAGTAAAGTTGAAAAAGTGTGACACAGTGACACACTGACATTCCCAGTTATTAGATAGATAGATAGATAGATAGATAGATAGATAGATTAGGAAACGTCTATAAAGCTAACATCTTTCGTTGGTTAAGAAGGTTTCATCTGCATTTGACTTGTTAAGCAGCGTTAGTATATGTTATGGTGATCTGAACTCAACGATAAATGATACGCCCTTTCGAATCTCCAAAGCCTAACTAAAAGAAAAATATAACTATTACTTTATTTATGTAAGTATATCATAATTCTATTTTGAATATATAGGATACGGATGATAATGTATATTCGTAAATGTATATATGTGCGTGTGTGTGTGTGGTGGTGGTGGTGGGGGCTCGTACGCATTATTTATATTTGTTGATTGTCCGTATGTTGAGTTTGGAACGTCTTTACGGCAAACACAGGTTTAAACTTATTTGTTTTGTTTTTTTCTCCTATTAATCCGATCCATATTTGATCTGTATTTTGATCCCAATTAATGTTATGTTTTGTTGCATTTTCTCTGATCTTCACATTTTACAAACATTTAAACAAGGTTCGCCCCCGTCTCGCCTATTTAAGTTAAAGATACTTGCGTCTCGGATTTTTTTAGTCACCAATCTGCCTAGTTGTTAATTCGCCCCACTCATGTCTCCATTAAACTCTGTCGCATGGGTAAGATGACACTTTAGCTAACTTTAATCTCCAAAAAATTCAAATGCAATGTCAATTGCTATCTACTCTCCTCCTGATTGCTCTTTTCTCTTCCAGCTCATTAGTAATGTTTCTGTTCTTAATTCTTCCACACCCTGTAAACCCTTGCGTCTTAGTGGCTCTATTGCCTTACTTGGGCTTAAATCGATTCAAAAATATATATAACGATGGCTCGACCACAGATCATTTCCTACAAATACATCGAATATCTATATATATTTTTAGACTGATCTCGAATTTTGTTCAACGATTGCTTTTTTTTTCTTTTAGTAACTATGATAACCTTTAATATATGCGGGTATGTCCTCAAGGCTAGTACAATATCCATTCTAGTACTGACGGTATGCTTTGCTAAGGGGAATGATGCCAAAGGTCACAGGACCTTCAGATGCCAAATCTCGTGTAATTGGACAGTAGAGGATACAAAAGTGATTTATGACCAGGAAATTATTGAAATCTCTCATTCTACAACCTTGGCGATCACATAATTACATCAGACAGTCTTATTCGTAGTCTCGCGAAAATCTCGTTTCCAGGACTTATAGACAAAGATCGATAGATTGATACATAGATAAATAGATAAGAGGAAGAGCCAACAGTTGAATTAATTCATGACCAATTACAATAACGTTCTAATTCATTTCCAATACAATTCTGTAATAAAAGCATTAACAATACATTACAATATCATATAATAATTGCCTGACTCTTTCAGTAACACTTTCTTTAATTCCTGAATATCGACAATCCATTTCTTTCTGACCAGCATAATGAATAGGATTCATTTCGTAACTTTTTTCTAGGATTGGCATTTTTTAACTGTCCTATTGAAAATAGTAACACTGAGGATTCCTCTATACTTAAAACCGGCATCGATGATTTTCTACCTTCTTGGAAATGCCAGATGAAACCATCTTTATATTTGCCAGTTCAGCCGCTATAGCCCACAGGAATCACTTTTTCAGGCTGTTCCAGTATGATAATTCCGATAGCAACAAATATCGATTTGTGTCTGCTCATAATAATTGCAAACGTGCCCTCAAAGGGCTAAGTCTTTTGTTTGCTGACAGAATTTGATACCCTATAGCTTCTAACAACTTTGATATTCCTGAGTATTGCCGGCTCTGTAAGAATATGTAAAGTAAGAGCATGTCTTCTATCTCTCGTCTCGTCGCTCACTTTGTGGTGTAAGCATCTCCAGCTGATAAGAGCAGGATGTTTTGCTCGTAAATTCTCTTCCAATTCTTCTCTTGACTTATGCTATATCTGACTTTTCATATTTTTTAACTGAAAATAAAGTCAGTGATTGTCACGTGTGGAGAATATGAAAATAGCGTTTCTCTACATTCCAGTTGCTAGGTACATTCTGTTTTTGTTTTTATTAGTTACTTTGTTCATTTAATTTCATTTTCGTATTTTGCTTTGATAAAGTCCACATTGGACGAAACGCGTCAGCAATTACCAGTTTTCCTATTGTCATTTTTATTCATAAATATTGTCTTCTCTACCGATTAAATCGGAGAAATTTTCATATATATATATATATATATATATATATATATATATATATTTTATATTAAACGTATAACTGCCGTACACTGTCAAAAGCTATCATATTATTTCCTTACTATAGACAATCCTATTCCTCCTGATTTTGAATTTCTTTCCATCGTAATATCATTAATAATATATCGGTTTGGAAATGGTTTCTATCTAATTTTCTATGACAAATATTCCAAACACTATATAAAACAGATCTAAGTAATCATCATTACATTAACAAATGATTTCAATGACATTAGACTTCTATCAAGAAGAGTTTTAGTTCCCAATGTCTAAAGTTCTTTAGGTATTGATGCGATAGTTATTCTTCTCTGACACATTCTCTCGTCTGACTTTAACCAAATAGTTTTGCAAACTTCTAAACATATAGTTATCGGAATGAGCAATATCCAAGAAATCCAGGGGTATGAATCCTTCATCCATACTTCCTTTTGATTCACTGATGATATCTGTTTTAACACTGTCAACAAACGAGTAATAATTTGCGCCTAATCTATAAATTCCCTTTCATAATTATGGTTCCCGTATTGTTTAGTTGTTTATCAGTTTAGTTGTTCCCCGTCCTTCTCTGTATCCTTTCCTCAAACAAGCCTCTTTACTCTTGTTCTCAATCCTCTATAACCTCTTGCTTGCTAGTGGCACTCCCGCCTTTCTTAGGGTGAATTCACTTAAAAAAAGTCCGACAATTATTTCAATATATTTTATTGTTATACCTTATTTATACAGACACTAATATTTTAAGTAAATGCTCTGTTTAAAATATGTGTGTCTATATAAATAATAGAGATTTTTATAGGAAAAATAAAAAAGAGGACATTGATTGATTGTTTTACGGATTATCAACCCCCTGTCGGTTATTTAAAGTCCAAACATATTTTGGATGTTGGATTTTTTTGAGTGAATATTTTATTCTTATTTTTTGTAGAATAACATTGATTCGTCCAAAATACAAATACTACTATTTAATCCATAGCTTGCGGAGGAGAAGAATCCATAGATTTGGCAAGAGAATTTGCGAGTAATGAACGCATCGGACCCGACTGGAAATCAAACTAGGCTCTCCATTTTTTTTTATTCCGAGCTGCTATCCATTACGAGCAGTCAGATGCTTGTGACGTCTCCTCTGTGAGAAAAAGGTGGAAAGATGGAAAATAATTCGTTGCCTACAAGGACACTGTCAAGGGTAGTAAGTGAAAACTGGTCAGCTCTCGCCCATATATGGCAGCAGACATCTATTTTCGACCTGATCTTGTATACGAGAATATATGAAGAGGGTCAATGTTGGTACACCATAACGGCCTGGTAACAGTATCCTATGTAAATAAAACTGCACACAAACAGCCTACTAATGCCAAGGCTATTTTGGACACTGTCAATGGTATCTGGAGAACTGAAATTTCATAACCAGTTGGCTTTGTCGTATTGAAGCTGTCATCAAAGCGAAAGATGACCATACGGATTATTAGTGTATGTTAAAATTAATCATAACTCAATTCCTTTGAAGTGAATACTGACTTTTATTTTTAGGCTGTCAAGATATATTGTAAAAATGTGCGGTTTTCATAGGGGATAGAGCGTTTTTAGATATAGGCAGTGTGTACATGGGGATCAACACTGCATAGCGACAGTTATTTTCAGGTCATAGCGTGAATATCACTTGAAATGTTCTATATACAGTGGCTTGCAATAGTCTACACCCCCGTTTGAAAATTTATATATTTTGTATAATTTAACAGGGAACAACACATTTTTTCAATTGTAATGATTGTCAAATAATAAGCAGCTCTATCACACTTTCGTTTGATATAAAAATTACATTTTAAAAAATTTCACCCTGATTCTTAAAATCATATAACTTAGAAAATTTCTTTGCAAAAGTCTACACCCCCACCAGATATTATACTGTGTCATCCCGTAGTTTATCATTGATGTATAGAAACCAGAATAATCCAAAATGACATGTGTGTTCTACCATAACAAACAAACTTCTCCAGTCTGTTATTTTTCTATATAAGGTGATTTAACTGCCTATAAAATCATCCACCACATGGTTTCTTGGTATGTTGGTCTTTGGACTCTGACTGTAAACACAAGGTGTACAACTTGGGAAAGAAAATTGGCAAGCCTCTGTCTCAAGAACTTAAAAACCTTATTATTCAAAAGTACAATGAAAATAATGGCTATAAAAAGATTGTAAAAACTTTAGAATTGCCCCTAAGCACTGTTAAAACTGTAGTTAAGAAGTGGTTAGTGCACAAAACCACAGCTACCCTACCAAGATCTGGGTGACCGAGCAAACTTAGCAGAAGAGCAAAATCAAAACTGGCCCGGGAGGCAACCTCCAACCCTAGTGCAACACTGGAAGACATGAAAGCTTCAGTTTCCATTACTGGGACAGGTGTCCATGCATCTATAATTTCCAGAGTATTGCACCGGTCTGGCCTACAAGGGAGGGTAGCTAGAAAAAAGCCTTATTCTGAAGCCTATGCACAAGCAAGCTAGGCTAAACTTTGCCAAAAGTCACATCAACGATTCCATGACCATATGGCGAAAGATTTTGCGGTCACATGAGACCAAAGGAATTATTTGGAAAAATACGAAACACTATGTTTGGCGGAAAAAGGCACTGCTTACCAACTTCATTACACCGTCCCCACTGTAAAGCATGGCGGTGGCTTGATCATGTTTTGGGGTTATTTTTCAGTTGCAGGGCCTGGAGATCTGGTAAACATCCAAGGTGTTATGGACAGTTTCAGGTACCAAGAAATATTGGAGGCAAACCTGCGGAAGTTTGCTAGAGCTCTGCGCTTGGGTCGCAATTTCAAGTTTCAACAAAATAACGACCACAAGCATGTGTCAAAAAGCACTAAAGCTTGGTTTGCTAGCAAGAAAATGACAGTTTTGGAGTGGCACAGCCAGTCTCTAGATCTCAATCCTATAGAAAATCTATGGTGAGATCTAAAGTTGGCTGTGCACCAATGTTTCGCATCCAATCTGACACAGCTCGAGAAGTTCTGCCATGAAGAATGGCAAAAACTGTCAGTAGGCCATTGCAGCAGGCTTGTGGAAAGCTACCCGAGGCGTCTGCAGGCTGTAATTGATGCAGCAGGATCATCCACAAAGTATTAACTGAAGACATCCCAAAGGGGGTGTAGATTTTTTCAAAGACATTTTTTAAAATTATCTTTGTTTAAGAATTAGTTTTATATTTTTTCAAATGCATTTTGTGTATTAAATAAAAGTGTGATAGATCTGCTTATTAAAACAAATTATTGAAGTTTAAAATATATTTTTCCTATCAAAATAAACAAAATACATCCAGTTTTCAAGCGGGTGTAGACTTTTGCAAGCACTGTAGAGTTGCCATTCATAGATAATCACCATCATTCACAATGTACTTATACTCAGCGTTAATTCATATACCTACACTGTTTCTCTCTCTCTCTCTTTCTCTCTCTCTCTCTCTCTCTCTCTCTCTGCTCTCATAAGCATATATGTACAGTGTGGGACTGGGCGTATATACGCATCATTGCGTCGTTGTGTACGCAAATGGTCGCTGTATTCAATGTTGGATTGTTTAGCGAACTTTTGTCAGTCGCAGTATCAACGCATACATCGTTCGTCTATTTTGTCCGCAGAATAATGTTTTCTCCCACACACACACACACACACACACACACATATATATATATATATATATATATATATATATATATATATATATATATATATATATATATATATATACGTATGCACGTGCGTTCTATCCATGTTCTATCCGTCCGTTTATTTAAGATGGGGTCTGTGTAAGACTATGGAAGGTAAAATTGTTATTATTTTTCATTTTTTTTTTGAGCTGTAATGCGTGAACGTGTATGTATGTATGTGCAGTGTTACGACGACAATTTTTCCTCCCACCACCATAAGAACACCGGTATACGCAACCATATATAAATCCAAAATTTAAAAATTAATCAGATTGTCTGACGATCGCAAATAGCGTGAAACCCCGGGTCACAAACTCACATCAATGCAACTAAATATGTTAGATCTATCACTGATATTGAGCGCTTTCCCATAGGTACCGCGTATATATAATATACAAATAATATATATAAAAATTGCATATATATATATATATATATATTTATATGGATACACATTTTATATATATATATATATATATATATATATATATATATATATATATATATATATATATATATATATATATATATATATATATATATATAATAACATTTAGTTTTAAGGTATGCTTTATTTATGGGTTAGTGTCCAATATCAGATAGAGAGCGTATGTACATATAAATTGGACATTGAAGTCAAAACCCAATAGCGACAGTCTGTTTCATGCCTAAACGCACTCTTTTTAAACGCAATCTTCGTGCTATGGCCTGAAGATTGCGTTTAAGCATGAAAAAGACTACCAGCCCTGGGTGTTAACATCAAATCACAACCATTATATCTATCTATCTATCTATCTATCTATCTATCTATCTATCTATATCCGTCCTGGGTAAGACGATAAACTGCATCCACGTCCTGGGTAAGACGATAAACTATATCCGCGTCCTGAGTAAGACAATAAACTAAATCCTCATCCTGGGGAAGACGATAAACTACATCCAACAGCAAGGCCTCTGATCAGTAGGCGTTGAGGAGCGTGGAATCACCTCTTAATTGCTGGTGTTCCCAGGTTCAATCTGACCCGGGGTGGTAGCACCTGTTAGGGTCCCAGCTATGGGCAAATAGTTAACACCACCAAAATGGGGTCAAAACACTATGAAAGTGAAAAAAGTGTTTAAATAGCAGAAATGCTCTGTAAAAAATATATTACCAGCAATACATAAAAAAAACATATTATCAGCAATATATTTAAAGAAAAATGTTACCAGAAATCGATTTTTGACGAGAAAATATTACCAGAAATACATATTTGAAACAACAACAAAAAAATATTACCAGCAATAAAAAAATATAGCCATTAAATAACCCATTGAAATTGATATGCCGTAAAACAAACCAAACCAAAAAATCTATCTATCTATCTATCTATCTATCTCTCTATCTATTTTCCCTCAATCTATTTTTATTTCACCATATATGTATATATTTCCCTCTTTATCCATTTTCCTATATCGTACTATTTTCATATCTATCTATCTATCTATGCTCATAAATATTTCTCAATCCGTTTATTTATTGCGGTCTATTTATATATCTATCTATTTATCTATCTATCTATCTAATTCTACTCATATTTATATGTATATCAGTCTACCTATCTACCTGTCTGTCTATCTATCTATCTCAGTCTATTAATATCTATGGCAATCTATTAAAATCTATCTATCTATCTATCTATCTATGCTCATATTTATTTCTCAATCCATTTATTTATCTCGGACCATTTACATATATATATATATATATATATATATATATATATATATATATAAGCAAGTGTAAATGGATAAAATCCGACAGAATGTAGAAATTTTGAAAAACAAACAAAAATCCATAAATGTAGTTAAAATGAAAGATTGAACTGAATTTGTATTTTAATGAATTTTGTCTTGAAAATGGTTTATTAAAACCGAAACGTCTGACGTCGACAATTCTTTCATTTTAACTACATTTATGGATTTTTGTTTGGTTTTCAAAATTTCTACATATATATATATATATATATATATACATATATATATATACATATATATATATATATATATATATATATATATATCTTTTCTTGTATGTCTCTACCTTCTACTTTCTTTTATTCATATTCCTTTATACGTCGCCTGTCTCTAATTTATCTTCCTCTCCATTAGTCTCTGCCAACGTGCAACAGATCCACCTGTCACTCCAAGTCGTGTAGTTTGTAAATTGTTTACATCAGGACATTGACAAACATGAGACAGGTTAAAATAACATCGTTTGTTTTAAGACTAAGCAAATGTCGCCATTTCAGAGTTGATGCAAAAGATACGCTTTCTTTTTTTTTTTGTATTATTTACAACGAGTTTCGTCAACTTCCCGCCATCTTTTTTTTCTGTTTTCTTTTTTTCTTTCTCCATCGCCAAATTTCTCTTCTTTTTCTACCCACTCTTATTACTCGTTCTATTTTTCTCTGTCTTTCAATTCCTCGCCTTTTTCTTTTGTTTTTCGTTCATCTATTTTGTCCGCCCTTTTAAGCCGGCATCTGTTCCTTGTCAATAAGCATCAAAATCAGACGATAAATACCAAACAAAAACGCTTTTCACTTACCATTTAAAAATACGAAACAGTTAAAAATGTATGACTGAAAAGACGCCATTAAATTCACACACAGAGCCTGTTTCGCCATTTTATAAATATCACATCTGTCCTACAATATTTTGTAATGTCTTTAACGTTTCTGAAAAAAAAGCCTAATGCCTACCAAATGAGAACATCTGTATACAACAATATTGATGGAACTCGGCTCATTTCTTACATTATCATGGCACATTTTCTTTGCTGTAACCTACATTTTCGTTATGTGCCAACCTAATTTTTATTCGAACCTCATTTTCGTATGAACGTTACAGTGCTGGAGCTAATTGACTAAAAGATATGAGACGCTTAGACACGATAGCATCTGATCAGGAGAAAGAATGGCCTCACTTCTTTAACTACACAGTGGCTGTTGAATAATTTTTAAATGTTTGAATTAATAAAATGATTAGTTGTAAATTTAAAGATTCTATGTATGTATGTATATATGTATGCTTGCATGTATGTATGTGACCAAGTGGTTAGAGCGTTCGCTTTCTGACCACGAGGCCCGAATCTCACCATGGTGGATTTGCTAGGAAGGAGACTTCCTGATGTTGTCCAAATGGATCGAGTTCAATCCCAGCGGTCAGCACGTTTGGAAAGTGGTTGAAAACCATACCACTGGTTAACACAAGCCTTGTGAGTGAAATTGGGTCGATAGAATTCTTGAGGGCTGTCAATAGCTCTTGCTAGCACAAAGCCACAAGTCATCGTGGCCGACGGCTTGAGCGTGCTGGTCTTATTAAAATTGTTGATCACGCTAGATAACACGCACTTTCCCAGAAACTGTAACTAACTGCTCAGCATAGTTGCCGTATAAGCAAACGTCTTGGCTCTGTGGGTGTTGAACAAAGACAAATATGCCTGAGCGAGCGTCTATAATAGGGATTGGCTAGCCGCCCTAGCTGACTGGTATCGTCGAATACGAGTGGCAGCTATTATTTATTTTTATGTGTGTATGTGGCCCGAGTGGTTAGAACGTTCAAGTTCTGAGTCTCACCACGGTTGATTTGCCAGGAAGGAGATGTTATCGGTCTGGAGGGGGACGATCCCAACGTGCGTCACCTTTGGGGAGTGCCCGATATCCTCGGTCACGATGAAAACCAAGCCTTGTCAGTGAAATTAGGTAGACGGGACACTTAGGAGCCGTCGATAGCTGTGCTAGCACGAAGTCACAAATCATCGTGACCGAGGGTTTGAGTGTGCTAGCCTTGTTCAGACTGTTGATCACGCTAGAAAACACGGTCTCTCCCAGAAACTGTAACTAAGGTCTAGCTAGAATAGTTTCAGTATAAGCCACATGTTGGCTTTATGGTTGTTGGAGAAACAAATATATGCTTGAGCAGGCCTTTGCAACAAGGATTGTCTAGCCGCTTCAGAAACGAGTCGACAGGTATTATCATGTATATATGCATGCCTCCATGTCAAGCTTCCAAAGAATCTTTGCACAGAATTTGATCTAATATTTGCTGAATATATCTAAGTAGGAAACGCCTAAAATCATCAAAGTTGTCACACCTAAAAAGTCATTCACTTCACGTTATGCAACATATATTTTACTGGCAATATGTGCGCAAAAGAATGTGTCTCAGTTGATAGACTAAAACATGATATGAATTTCAGCCCAGATATTAATATAACGGGAATACCCGACAGCGACCTGAAAGCAGTGCCTTAGGCCGCTAGGCCATCCTTTCACAATTTTAAACTATATGAAGGCACGTTGGAGTAGTGGATAGCGGCTCAGATTGAAAAATTGGAGAGCAGAATTCGAATTCCAGTCGAATCCATTACATTCACTTACTTTGGGAAAGGTATGGATCCTCTTCTCCTTTCAGCTATGGGTAAATAACAGGACAGACTGGGTTCTATAGGCTTAGAGAGCAACTAGTCTACGAGAAAGACAACCTTTAATTAAAAAAAAAACCTGCGGAAAGTTGTTTGGGGACCTTGTGGCAAGTCGTTTTTTTCGGTCCAAAAAGTGTGGTTGGCTCTGTACAAAGCTTTAACCACTATAATCAAATCATATGCGCTGGTGTCTGGACTGTCACTTCCTAAGAACTGATGTGCTTGACCATCGAACGTCGAATACCATCGAGTTCACCATTAATGTAACGACTACTTCAGAGGAGCTTAATGCTGTCAAACCTGCTCAACAAAATATAAGCCCCTAGCTGAACTAAAAGCCACACAATTTGCATTTATTTATATATATATATATATATATATATATATATATATATATATATATATATATAATTTAAGTAATTCTAAGACATTTACTTGATTTAAAAAGAAATATGGTCTATTAGTAATTAAGATTAAAAATATTTTAAAATTGTAGTTAAATATAACATATTCTAACCCAAACATCCCTTTTAGAAAAACTGTCGTTAATAATAATAATAATAATAATAATAATAAAACAAACGACATGCGTTTAATGGATGTCAGAATTCGTTGAAAAATACCCTTCTACCCCCAACTAAACTTAACCTCTTTTTCGAACGTAACTCATAATTGATACAACAATAGTTAATAAAAATGAACACACTACCGCCCCTGTCTGAATGATTGTATTTCTCTGTATCCTTGGAAACAGGAAATTATGAATTGTATGTGTCTTTAAATCTTTAAATAAGTTATTCCAATATTCGCTTGAAGATGAAACAGAACAAATGCTTTTAATTTACTTATCTAATTAAATTTGAAATTTTCAGCTTCAACTTTTGAAGCATGGTTATTGCTGTGTAGCGAAGAAACCATATTTTAAATCAGTTAATTTATAATATTTATACTCTGTAAATTTACATTGAGCACTGTTTTGTCAAAATAAAAAGTATCAATATGAACGCCGGATTATATAACTTACTGATCTTTCTTTTTATATATATATACATATATATGATAAAATATACTTTTAAGATATTGAAGGGTTGAAGTGTTCAATATCAGGGATACAACAGATCTAAATATGTAAATATAAAAATGGATCTTGATGTCAACGAACAGCGTGGACAGTCTGTTTCCTGCTTGCACGCAATCGTCAGATTATATGTATTGTGTTTTTGTTTGACTAGTAATATATACTGGTCAGTGGTGCATTGTGGTTTACCGATTGTTATAACGATTGGTTTGGTGGGCGGTAAACGGTTATGTGTCTTATTATTCTAAGCGCGATTGAGTGGAAATAACTGTGGATCCGGATGCAGTTTTTGGCCACACACACACACACACACACACACACACACACACACATATATATATATATTTATATATATATATATATATAAAAAAAGGCTAACCTATTTTTAGGAGCGTCAATATATATATATATATATATATATATATATATATATATATATATATATATATATATATATATATATATATATATATATATACATATATATATATATATATATATATATATATATATATATATATATATATATATATATATATATATATATATATATATATATATATATATTGACATCAGTGATATACATGACATATACTTCGTTCAGAAATGTGTAAACTGTCAGCTCTGTACAATACTTTTCTCGACTCAATGTTTAAAAATTTGGATGAAAAAAATGAATTGTCTTGTCTTAAAGAAGAGCTGGCGCTACAGAATCACAAATTCAAATATTTACCAAATAACAAAGAAAAAAAACAACAACAACAAAGCGTAGCAATTGTAACTAAAAGGAAAAATAATGCAAATGTTTGCTTTCCTCAGTATCTTAAACAAAAGGTTAGGAAGGAATCTGGCATGAATACTGGGAAGATTAACATTTGATTTGTTTTTTACGGCTTTTTGTGGATTATTTAAATGGAAGCTGTCTATATTTCTGAGATGAGGTATTTTGTACACTATTTACATTATTCGTACTATTTCTCTAATCTTAGGTATATTTCAGTTCCTGGTTAAGGCGGTGGAGAATTTTGAGAGGGAAATTAACAGGATTAACTGACATCCATTAGACATGGCACGTGAAACTCGAACAGTCTACCCCTGTGAGCGAAATAAAGGGTTCAGTTCCACATTCCACCACCTGAAGAAGGCCGGAACGTACAACGGCCGAAACGTTGTAATAAATATGGTGAAAAAGATGAGGACAATAGTACAAATAATGTAAATAGTATTAAACAGAAGCTTATTTTTTATTGTAAGGATAATTATTTTTTAGCGAGTGAATAATAGAGTAACAATTTTTTGTGAATAATAATGTTTTTTTACAAGTATAAATCCTACTATTTAACCCATAGCTGGAGAAGTAGATTGATACATAAATTTCCCATGGGTATTTGCTCGTAACTGAATATAACAAATCCGACTGGAATACGAACTCATCTCTCTGATTTTTCTTTCGGAATCGCAACACATTACACCACCGGCACATCCTTATACATTTTAACCGACTGTAAGTTTGCAGTCAATGAAGGACGAATATTTTTCTATATGGAAGAGGCTACGCATACGATAATTTTCCCCAATCCAGTATCAAAAATGTGTTTTCTTCACTAGGAGTTGGATTTTCGTCACTTTGGTTCTGTTTTTTTGTTTTTGTTTTTTTTTGTAAATGTTTCGTTTTTTCCCATTGCTTTTTCTGATA
This sequence comes from Acanthosepion pharaonis, assembly GCA_903632075.3. NCBI lineage: Eukaryota > Metazoa > Mollusca > Cephalopoda > Sepiida > Sepiidae > Acanthosepion > Acanthosepion pharaonis. Next base: position 2,918,209 of record CAHIKZ030000435.1, on the reverse strand, counting down.
TTTTAAATCCACCATTTTTATTCTCACTTATAACTGGAGGTCTGTCACCACGCACGGGAATATATCAATTAGCTCCAGTTACTGGAGGCAATCAGGTAGATAACATCTGTGCCAATCAGTATAGGACTCTTAACGGCTTTGAAAGTTACTTCCAAGCTGCTCCCTGATAAAATTGTATCTGAAATGCTTCAAATGATTCCTCTACTCAAAAACGAGTAATCCACCATTATTTCTGGGTGTACGGGCGGAGGAATGCCTGTCGCCGCTGAAAGTGGGAACATCAAACTGAATTCAGGTTTCAGCTTCTTTTTTTTTAATCCTTTCACCCCAAGCAAGACAATAATGCCACTAAGACGCAGGGAGATACTGGGAGTGAAATATAATGAGAAGTTATTAGAAGGACCCGGAAATCAAATCCTGAACAGGAAATAATGTATAAACCTTATACTTCTGTTCAAAAGATTGGGAAAGAGTGTGAACCGGGTGATATTTTGATGACTTCGCACTAATGCTCTTGCAAAATGTAATAATACATATTTTCACCCAGCTCCAGGTTAAATAACAGGATCTACTGGTGTCTCTAGACGTGGGTGGGAGCCGGTCTAAGAGAAGCACTCTATTTTCTTTCCAAACAAATTATTGCAATTTATAGATTGGAAACAATCACAATTCACAGATAAGAAACTTTTGCAATTCACATATAAAAAAAAGAGAATATGGCCTTCTGCTATGCACTGACAGAATACAAACAAGACTCTGCAAGGTTATCGGTACTGACCTGGCATCTTCAGTCTATTTCCCAGCAACGTGACATAACTTACCTTTTGATTTTTCTATAAATAGCTTCAAGGTAATTGTAATGATAAAATTTCTCTTTTGGTACCTCGAATTTTATGCGCAGTACTAGATTGGCAGTTAGGTCTCGTCATTTTACTGTTGAAATTGCTAAGTTCTGTGCTAATAGTTTCTTCTCTTACGCTTCTCTCTTTTAGAGCTCTCTCCCGACTTATTGCTTTGCTGTCAACTACGATCTTCAAAAATTTATAGATGCAACATCAATCGTAATTTTCAGTCGCCTTGAATCCCGTTCTTTCCTTGTGCTCTTTGTTTTTTTTCACTCTCAGTAACCTCTTGTATCTTAGTGGACTTATCACCTTGATTGGGGTGAAGTGATTCACTGTAAGCAACATCCAAGAAATCAAATCACCGTTATTTTCTCCTTGTTACAAATATTCTTCTGCTCTTAGATTTTTTTTTGCAAGAGCTGCCATTTTGTGGAACAGGATCTTTAACTGTGACTTGTTCAAGCCAAGTGTCGTCTTACTTCCCACTACCTTCTCAACACTCATTACACACACCCCACTTCTTTATTCTACTCTACCTTGAGTACATTTCGAGCCTTTTATTGCATGATAATTAGGGAATTAATTCCGATGTTCACACACTGCATTTATTGTTATCTTTTAAAATTTCAAAATAAAATGTTACTTTTGCGCTATTTGCTTGCAAACTTATTTTGTCGAATTTGTATAATTTAGGTTTAGATATATCTATGATGACGTGACGGACAACGAGGTTGGATCTTTTTACAGTACAGATCGTGTTTTCAATCTTCTGTAAAATTTTTATATTAAAATATCCCGAAGACAAAGCTTGAGATTGAATCAAAGTAATTTTATTTTATTAAAATGGTTATTATGAAGTGTGTGACATCAATGAAAGTGAAGATCATGAGGATAAAGAGAATCTATAAGAATTGACGCTTGACTTGACGAGATAAAGGCGTGTCTTTATTTATAAAAAGGTTGACTCGGTTCAACTTTCTTCTTACATCTGAAACACGGAAGAATATGTTGCGACAAATTTAAGCTTCGTTCATAAAAATTGTCAACAAAAAAAAAAAATTTTAAATGGTGTCGAGACACCAAACATCTACACCCCTTGCCGTCCACTTTGTTCCGGAAAGGTAGATCACCCAAAAGCTGGATGGGTTTTCAGCTTTTCAAATGACTCTGCTTCTATGAGTATCTAAAAACATATTCTTTTAGATAATTTGATGGCGCTGAATCTGATAATGATCTTAGTTTTTCTTGATTAGCTACCATTTTTCCTGTACAGAAATGCCTCATTTTTGGAAGAAAAGCATTTTTTTCATTTGTTTTCTGTATATATGATATTGACCGATGGCAATATTTCTCAAAATAAAATCGTAGAAACGTCTCAATTCGTATTTAAACCAACGAATATTGGTCTGCTTATTGTGAAATACTATTTTTGCAATAACCTAAAAAGCCACTTGTTTGTTCTGTTGGTAATCAATTTCAGAGCCCAAACATATTGGAAAAAATGAGGACTTTGTTAGGCCATCAATGTTAACACAGAATGTTTTGTTCACTAAGGTCCCATCAATTTCAATCAAATTTAAATTAGGACTCTAAAAATTAACACCAAGCCAGCTGACAATTCTCTTTAAATTATCCTTTTTCTATACAGAGTAAAAAAAATATATATCATACACCTGAGTTTAGTTTGTGTATGTGCATGTATTTAAGTGAAAAAATGTACAAGCCAACAGTTCAGAGAATTAATAGTCAGTGCATTATTTAAACTAATTAGAAATATTCAACAGTGCCTTTTCATAGCCATTTGTCATTTATAAGGTTGATTTTTTAAGCATAGATTACACTGGTCAACAAAAATATTATGAAATGGTGTCGAGACACCAAACATCTTTATTTTTATGACTAATTTGAGTGCGCTGAATCTAAAAATGACCTTACCATTTCATGATTAGTTACCTTTTTTGCTGTACAGGAATGCCCCGTTTTCGAAAAAAAATTTCATTTGTTTTCTGTACATATGGTATTGACCGATGGCAATATTTCTCAAAAGAAAATCATAGAAACCTCTCAATTCGTATGTAAACCAAATTTTGCGCCTATTAAAAAATATTTTTGCGATAACAATCAGACCCTAAGTCTTTAAAAAATAACCACGATTGAATATACCAAGACTAACAAGTATTTTCATCAAATCTTTTAATAAACTAACAGCAGAAATAAAACCTTCGTAAACGTAAGAACTATGATAAAAAACTTCTCTTTCTTGGTTGTCTGTGATGTTCAATGTTATTTAAGTCCCTTTTGATACTCCATCAGTATCATGTACAATGGAATAGATGCATTCAATTGGGATGTCTTTAGTTGGAGTTTCTTTCCAACTGTGAAAACAAAATGCTCTCAATGGGCTTGGTTTCCTTCCGTAGTGAAGGGATAAAAATTATGGGATAAATTTATAAATATCAAACAGATTTTAGGGTTTCATTTTTTGATGCCTCCTTAACTGCCAGGTTTACTAAAGTGTGTTACTGATAAAGTTTATCAAGTAATTTGAATTTACGCGATAAATTGGAAAAAATTCGGTACTTCTATTTTAAAGTTTTGACTCAAAAACACTTTTCTCTTAGAAAAATAGATTACTTTATATGGCTGACATAAATTTCTCGGTCTACCTGAAAATTGATGGGTTTCTACGACCTTGATTAAATAAATTTTACGATCAGCCAAGATCGTAAATTGATCCATTTTTATAAAAATGAGCAATTTCAGTACAGCAGATAGGGTAGCTAACAATGAAAAAAATAAAGTCATTTTCGGAATCAGCACCATCAAATTAGCTAAAAATCTTGTCTTGTTTCTTGGCGCCAAAAATCGTGTTGACCAGTGTAATTAATGTTTGTGAACTGTGCAATAATATATGACTGTGACTGAAGTATCATTTCTTGATCATAAATTCAGAAAATATAAGATCAATTAAACCTCCGAATTTTTTTTCAAATGAAACCAATTGATATACGCGTCATGAATATGGTTTGGCATGTAGACTTTAACATTTCATTTCGTATTCTTATCAATGGTCTTTCAATTTATCATCTGTCATGAACAGTCAAAATCAATCACTTCCAGCCTTTTCACTATTGTCTATTTTACAGACTTGTCTGTTCACACCAGGTGTTTGATAGTTTGCCACTTGGAATGGAATGACAAGACTTTTGAAGCCTCCTTTAATTTTCCCAGTACTTTTATCGACCCAGAAATCTGAACATTTGAACACCTTCCGCGAAAGGCTGGTTCCTGCCATCTGACTTTTAATGTTTTTGGAACGGTTCCAGTTGCAGCAAAATTGACTGTCCCTACCCGCAGGCTAAACCTTCCTTTACATCTATATATATATATATATATATATATATATATATATATATATATATATATATATATATATATATATATATATATATATATATACAGAGAGAGAGAGATAAAGACATTTTTATGTTTATATGTTCTTTTATAGATACAAATATTTAAGAAAATGCTCTGTTTATAATAAACGTTATTAACAACATTTACCGGCCTGAATCTCCGAGAAATTTTCATAGAAAATATGCGTCCTCCGACAGAACTCGAACCTGTATCCTATACGGTATGAATCATGTATCAATGAATATATATATATATATATATATATATATATATATATATATATATATATATATATAAAAAGTAATATAGTCTTAAGGTATGCTATATTTATGGAATAAAGTGCTCAATATCAGAGATAGAGCGTGTAAATATATAAGTGTGAACATAGAAGTCAAAACTTAGAGGCGACAGTCTGTTTCATGCTATATGCAATTGTTGTAGCCTGACGATTGCATATAGCATGAAACAGACTGTCGCCTCTAAGTATTGACTTCTATGTTCACTTATATATATATATATATATATATATATATATGTGTGTGTGTGTGTGTGTGTGTGTGTGTGTTTTGATAAGGCATTTGATCAGCTTTTGAGGAGGGTGGAACAACCTCTTAATTGCTGGTGTTCCCAGGTCCACGCTGAACCGGGTTGGTAGCACCTGTCTGGCTCCCAGCTATGGGCAAATATTTAACCTCCCCAAAAGGGGTCAAAACGCAATGATAGCATAAAAATAGGTTTTAATACCAGCAATATTTTTGGGAAAATTATTACCGGCAATACATTTTTAAAGAAAAAATTATCAGCAATACATTATTACCATTTTTTTAAAAGATAATACCATCAATATAAATTGGAAAAAATATTACTAACAATACATTTTCAGAAAAAATAATAACACCAATAAAAATCTTGTCGGCATTAAATAACCCATTGAAATTGATAAACCGTAAAACAAAATAAACTAAATCAATTACCAATGGAAGGTAATTGAAGGGAGGAAAATATCGTATCTAAGGCGATAGTGACAAGAAAGGAGAAACTAATCGAGGAGAGGAATTACCCTGGAGGAAATCAGGCAGATTTTATAGAAAGATGTGCAAGCTATTTGCTAGCATTTTGTAGAGGACTGTGGGATGAAGATGTGAGTATGTATCGTAGAAGAATACACGTGGGTAGAAATTTCCTGCTAGACGGTCCAACTGCATGAGGAAGTTGGACTTTAATTAAGTCGAAAGAAGGCAAAGAAAAACAAACATAAGACCGATACATATATGTAAACAAATATATGTATTAATAACAAGAAAGGTTACAAGTTATATGGACAGTTACATGGACAAAGTGTGTGTGGTGAATATTATGTGTGTGTGTGTGTTGTGTTGTGGATAGTGTTCGTACGTACGTGTATTGTTCTAAGCGTGTTCCCGCTGTATCTGTGAGCGTTCACATCTGCGAGGTGGTAAGCTTGAAGGCCTGAGGAAAAAAGAGGAAGAGGCGAAGGGTCAGCGAGTATTTATAGCCAGAGAAGAGAGACCCCTGGTGAAGGATTAAGGAACTAAAGGAGGATGAAATAGATAGAAATAACACCATGTTTTCAAAACACATATAAGAACTAAGCGCATATGGTAACTAAACACATATAAGTACTAAGCGCATATGGCAACTAAACACATATAATAACTAAGCGCATATGACAACTAAACACATATAAGAACTAAGCGCATATGGCAACTAAACACATATAAGAACTAAACACTTATGGCAACTGTCACAAGTTGGTAAAGGGATTCGTAATAATAATAGCAACATAGTTTAGTCTGGTTACGTCTCTGTTGGCAGAAGTGATATTCCTGATTTTTATTCACGCATAAAAATGTGTTTGCGTGTGTGTGTATTTGATAAGGCATTTGATCAGCTTCTGAGGGGGGTGGAACCACCTCTTAATTGCTGGTGGCTGAAATGGTACTTCCGTTTCCTTAGTTTACGGTTACAAAAGTAAGTAAATATACATAGGAAGTATAAACAGAGCTAAAAAATAGTTGAACGGGATATAATAAAAACGATGAAGAAAATTAACATAAAATTAAGAAATTGCAATCTATGTATGTTCTAATAAATAATAATAATAGCTGGCCATTCGTATCCGAGGATACCCGTCTATTAGGTCGCTAATCCCTATTGCAGACTCTCGCTCTGGAATATTTTGTGTTTGTTCAACCTGAGGTTTATACTGCAACTATGCTGAGCAGACCTTAGTCTTGGAGATAGATTTATCTTAAATGATCAACAATCGGAAGAACACCAGCACAATCAAAACCTCAGTCACGATGACTTGTGACTTCCTACCAGCACAGCTAATTTCACTCGCAAGGCTTGGTATGGTTTTCAGGCACTTTCTAATGGTGCCGTACTTTGGGATCGCCCCCAACCCTCCAAACCGATAACATCAGGAAGTCTCCTTCCTGACAAATCAACCGTGCTGAGATTCGAACTCGCATGAGTTTGGGGTTCCTCGTTAATTCTCGTGTGTGGCCTGTAGCGGTTTCCCTGGAGGTTACGTGATATATTATGGCCTGAAAATTAATAAAGGACAAGAAATGAAGGACGAAAATAATAAAGAGCAAGGATGGATAGAAAAGCCCAACTGCCGTCCAGTTGGCAGACAAAAAAGATGACTGTAACTTAATACAGAACCTGTGTTGACTTATCCTGATCAACGATATAGACTTCCGTCATCGTTTCCTCCTCTTCGCGTTATTTACCCCCACATTAGAACGAGATGTGACTCAAGGTCTATTTTTAGGTAGGGGCCCGAGCGCGTACGCCCGGGACAGGAACAAAAAATCCCCTCAACCCTCGCAACCGTCGGGCAGATGTTCCCCATGACAGGGTATCTCTCAGTATAATTTTGTCAGTTGCCCCTCTGCCCTTTGACAGAGAATCCCATGGGCGCACTCTGCCCAAAGACAGTGACGCAACTGAGAGATAATAAGCCTGTGTTAAAAACTCCTCGAAAATTCGCAGTATTAACTCCTTCCCCCCACTTGGACGAGATGTGACACAATGTCTGTTTTAAGCAGGGGTCCGAGCGCGTACGCCCGGGACAGGAACAAAAATTGCCCTCAGCCCCCGCAACCGTCGATTGCGCTGACCTCGGTGCGAGCCTCCCTCTGGTGCAATGGGATGACGCAACCTTACTCTTCACTCCAAGTTTGGCGAAAAGTCGCCGGGTCATATGATAAGAGCGTGTAAACATTAACTGGTGCTGCAAATTATCAAAGATCTCAAGAAAAATAAATTCAGAGGTGCTACGAAAAATAAAAATATTCACAAATTGTATTCAGATTAAGTTTTAATCCTGAAACAACTAAAAGGGCATTAGGTTAATTATGAATCTAAATTAACTTAACTTGAAGGGTGTGGGAGACGCAATGAAGAAAGGGTCAGTACGTCAAGATATATAACGCCTGCCCTTCATCAATTAGTGAAGGGGATACGATAGTCCTAATGCGAGACAAATGTGCTGAGGTGAATTCGATGATAAAAATGTATTCATATCAAAAGGAAGTATCTTCTTCTCAATAAAGCATTTAACTGATTTTTGGCGATGAGATATTATCATTACTTTCACACGTACTATTGTCTCTGCCTTTCTGTCCTTGGACGAGCAATAACCGAGCAGTAGTAAGAACTAGACGAGACATATTCATGGACATGGACAGTTCTAAATTCTTTCAAGGTTAACCAGATCGACAATATCCTGATGAAGAACCGAAGGCGCCACGGCTGAAACGTTGTGATAGCAACAAGAAAGATGTGGACAGTAGACTGCATGTCAATAATTGACATGCAGTCTATTGTCCCCATCTTAATATTAAACTATATCATTTTAAAATCTTTGCTTTCTATATCATTTTCTATTATTCGGATTTTTGTGATAATAATGATTATAATTTGAAAATACGAATTATGCATAAGCTTAATTATAATTAAGATATTGTCGACAGATCAAGGCTATTCTCTTGTTTATTCTCTCCTGAATAAAACTAAAGAAATACCAGAGATTCCTCCTGTTGTCTAATGTCGCATTATTTTATTGGAGTAAGAAAGGATGTGATTGGTCAAGAGTGGCAAGCATGCGCAAAAATGGCCATATTAACCATATTTCTTTTCTCCTTTGTCGCCATACATCAGCGGTTTCCAACTGATTTTGGGCCATGCCCCGCTTTGGTATTTCTAAAATTCTGGTTCCCCCCTGTAATATTTAAATCTTACATATTAAAAATTTTACTGCAATTCCCGTGGAGGAAGTTTGCAAAGCCTTTAACTTGTTTTTTGAATAAGTCTCCAAAGACCATAGCGTCCATGAAAGAGAAAAATTAAAAAAAAAAACAGAAACAACGTTAAATATATATATCGTTTCAAAACATGTAATAAAGAACTGAAAGGCAGAAATATAATATTTGAATGAAAGCTTTTTCTCTAATATACTTTGATCATTTTTATCATGAAATAATAATACAAAATGAAATTTGCTCACGTTCGTATAGTAAGCCAAGGTTGCACATCCTACGCATACCCCATCAAAAAAGTACCATGCTCCACCGGTGGGGCATGCGACCCACGTTTGAAATCATTACCACAGACAAAATTAGTCATTGGTTCACTGGGACAGGAAATGACTCGTAAAGGTTAACGCCTCTAAAACAAAGAAATGAAGGACGAAAATAATAAAGAGCAAGGAAGTAAGATGGATAGGAAAGCCCAACTAGCGTCCAGTTAGCAGACAAAAAAGAAAACTCTGATTTAATACAGAACCTGTGTTGACTTATCTTTTTTGCCTGCTTAATGTCGACGTGCCCACATATTTTATTTTTATAATTTTATCACAAAGAAGGCGTTAATGTCACTAAGACGCAAGGGGTTTCTGGCTGTGGAAGACAACGAGAAGATATTAATGAAAAGAAAGGACAATAAAAGAAAAGAATTCAGGATGTCAAATTGATGTTGCATTTATTTATATTATTAAAGATTGTATGTGGAAGGGAAGCAAGAAAAATGAAGAAACTTCTATGGATTAGAATTGCGAGAAAAGAATCAATTAGAATAAAACTTAGATTAGGTTAGATCTATTTCATTAGTAAAACGATGAGATCCTGCCACTAATCTAATAGTCGATTTTCTAGTTCACTTAAATTCCCGGTGTTGGCGGTACCAAGGAGTAGAGGTCCTTAGAACAACTGCTATGAAAATATTTATAGAAAGGACAGAGAGAAGCTACGTCACGGTGATGAGGAAGTGTCTGAATCAAGATGATAGATCAAGACCGATAACGATACGAACCCTTCATTGGATTTTACCGAGATCTCGAAATATGTAGCCGGAACACCAGAGCAAATATCCAATTCTGGACGGATAGTAGATTTATAAATATGCAAGTTGAATTCTGTTATATTCCGTGCTAAGGGAATAAACACTTGACACCATGTGGATACTAGAAGAAAGGTTTATTGTACACAACCAGTACAATATAAAGTACGGTACAGTTATACACACAGGTCAATCTAGTAGTGAGTGCCACTAATTGGAAGGTCGAGCGTGCTTGCATCGTCTCTCTCTCACTATTCCTCGAGTTGACAGTTAACTTTATAGGTACTTACTACCTATAGTGTAATCATTCATGGGGGTGACTGGTTATTCTATTACATCAAATACTGAAGAGAAAAATTGTATTTCTCGACACAGTGAACAACGTTCCTAATAGAAGACTTAGCAATTGATTCAATATATTGATTCATTATTCTCGTGGGTGTAACGATAAACTAAATTCAACTGCATGGCCACTGATCAGAAGATTAGTGTTTTGAGGAGCATGGAACGACATCTTAATTGCTGTTGTTATAAGGCCCATCCTGACCCAGGGTTGTAGCAGCAGTTCGGGCCCCAGCTCTGGGCGAATAGTGAAATCTTCAAACAAAACGCCATAAAAGTATAAAAATACATGTTTATAGTAAAAATAGCAGTACATGTTTATATAATAAGACCAACAATACATATTCATAGTAAAACGGCCAACAATACAATTTTAGTAAAATGATGATATTATATATTTTATAGTATAATGACCAACAATATATTTTTATACCAAAATGACCAACAATACATATTTAGAATAGAGTGCTCATTAATAATTATTTATAGTAAAATGACCAACAATATATTTTTATACCAAAATGACCAACAGTACATATTTAGAATAGAATAGCCATTAATAATTTTTTATAGTAAAAAGACTAACTATATATTTTTATACCAAAATGACCAACAATACATATTTAGAATAGAATGGTCAGTAATAACTTTTTATAGTATCATGACCAACAATATATTTTATACCAAATTGACCAACAGTACATATTTAGAATTGACTGGTTAGTAATAACTTTTTATAGTATAATGACCAACAATATATTTTTGTACCAAAATGACCAACAATACATATTTAGAATAGAATGGCCATTAATAACTTTTTATAGTAAAATGACTAACTATATATTTTTATACAAAAATGCCAACAATACATATTTAGAATAGAATGGCCATTAATAATTATTTATAGTAAAATGACCAACAATATATTTTTATACCAAAATGACCAACAATACATATTTAGAATAGAGTTGCCAGTAATAATTTTTCATAGTAAAATGACCAACAATACATATTTAGATTAAAATGAACAGCAACATTTTTATAGTAAAATGACCAATTATACTCGTTTATCGTAAAATGAGCAGTATTATATTTTATCCGTAGTTGAAGGCAAATTATGTTCAAAATATATAGATATCAACATTAAATAAACCATAAATCTTGATATGCCGCTATTCTAAATCAATCAACCAAGATGAAAAACACTTTCATGACTTTCCTATATTCCATATAATATCCGACAATTTCTCAAAGAAATCAAACGGTATTCCAAATTATAACATCAATAAAACGACATAAAACACACCGCCTCTCGTAATTGTGTCCACAGAAACATGCATATGTGAAATAGCTGAATATAATCTACAATTTATTCAATTGTTAAAGCAGATTATTACACCAAAGCTCTCATGAGAATAAAATTTCAGCATTAAATGACCCATAAGTAGTTACCGGTTAGACGTACGGAGAGTACGAAGGGCGAAACGTTGTGAGTAAAACAAAGCACAATAATTACTGTATTTGCCATGTTTGTAGCTTTTAGCGTCCCAAGCGCAATTGTCTTAGTACAATCCATGACCATTAAACAAGAATTAAATTGCGATTAACAGAACATTTTCAATTACTCGGGGCCAATTCCAGAAATCGGCATCTCATAAGATTTACTTTAGAATAGAACCAAAGCCCAAAACAAGTGATGCTGCCAATTCAGATATGCCAAACGGAAGGTGTTAGAGTTACCAAGAAAAATATGTCTATTCCCTATTCGACGCATAATTCTTTTCATTAGTGTTTTTTAGACTTGAACGATCACTGCAAATCAATGTGATTTATCATCTGCAGTATGAGAGATCTTTCCCAGCATGCACCTCTGCTCAGGCCGATTTATATTTATTCACCACTGATAAACTGAACATGTAGTTTGCGCTGCATCTATGCTGAGCGGGCTTTAGTTACAATTCAAGTTTGCGCCTCACGCGTTTCACATACGGTTTTGTATTCAAAGGTTTCTTGTTTTGTTACTAATGGGAGAAAGGACAAAAATGGCCGCGATAACATTTAGATACGCAGCCAACTAATTTCACAAGACGAAAGATAGATATTTACTCAGAATAAAAAGTTGTAATAGCAAACTCATTAATGAATAATCAAATGAAGTTACCTTACAAATATTTAATCTGTAGCAGGCTACGGTTTAACTTCATTAAATACAAGTACGGATTTTATAGACTGGATTAGGTTTTCTGTCAGATAATTTGATGCTACTTGTGACGATGTCTTAAACATAAGACGAAATATTTAGATTAGGTTATTCAGTGAAGTTACCTTACAAATAATTACTCTACACTAAAAAAGGCTACGGTTTAACTTTATTAAAAGTTCAAAGCTTGCAGTCCGGATTCTATAGATTGGATTAGGTTTTCTGTCTGATTTTTGATGTTAGTTGTTACGATTTCTTAAACATAAGGCGAAATATTTAGATTAGCTTAATCGAGAAAAATGTACACAGATTTCCTTTTGGGGGATCAAACACACGATACAAGTAAAATGGTTTGTAGGAGGAGATTATTAAGAATTGTGCCTTTAACGGTGCACATTACAAGATTATTCCTATTTAAACTATTTAAATTGTTCGGACTGTTGTCCTCATCTTTGTTGCCATATTCACTCCTTCAATATCTGTCTATATATCTGAGATGAGGTATTGTGATTATTTACACTATTTACATTGTTCGGACTGTTGTCCTCATCTTTGTTGCCATATTGACCCGTTCAATATCTGTCTATATTTCTGAGATGAGGTATTGTAATTATTTACACTATTTACATTGTTCGGACTGTTGTCCTCATCTTTATTGCCATATTCACTCCTTCAATATCTGTCTATATTTCTGAGATGAGGTATTGTAATTATTTACACTATTTACATTGTTCGGACTGTTGTCCTCATCTTTATTGCCATATTCATTCCTTCAATTTCTGTCTATATCTCTGAGATGAGGTATTGTAATTATTTACACTATTTACATTGTTCGGACTGATATCCTCATCTTTGTTGCCATATTCACTCCTTCAATATCTGTCTATATTACCAAGATGAGATATTGTAATTATTTACACAATTTACATTATTCGGACTGTTATCTTCATCTCCATTGCCATATTCACAACATTTTGACCGTTGTACGCTCCGGCCTTCTTCAGATGATTGGAATTTCGAATCGAACCCTTTTTCGTCCACCAATTACAGACCTAGTAAATGAAATATACAACAGGAGCGATATAGCGGAAGACTTAAGTAGATCTATTTTCATAACCCTGGCTAAGGAGACAGGTGCAAACGAATGTAAACTCCCATCGTGCAATCTGCCTAATGAGTCGTGTAGCAAAAATTAACATACTAAATGAAAGTACTATAGGCTGGCCCGAAAACTCTCCTGATTTAAATGCAATCGAGAATATGTTGTCAATCCGCAAGGAACAACTTCATGACATACGAAGTAATAACATGTGCCCTTGGTCATGTTTCATTGGGAAAATGTGAAAAAAAGTAAAAAATAACGGAATTATTCGTTTTGCTCAATTCATTTACACAAAGTTGTATCTATGTATCTATCTCATTTTGTTCAGATCTATCTATCTATCTCAGTTTATTTCTATCTATTTATCTATCTATAAATCAATCTATCTATCTATTTATCTATCTAACTCATTCTGTTCATATCTATCTATCTATCTATCTCATTTTGTTCACATCTATCTATCACAGTTTATTTCTATCTATTTATCGATCTATCAATCAATCTATCTATCTATCTATTTAGCTATCTACCTCATTCTGTTCATATCTATCTATCTATCTATCTATCTATCTATCTATCTATCTATCTCATTTTGTTCAGATCTATCTATCTATCTCAGTTTATTTCTATCTATTTATCTATCTATCAATCAATCTATCTATCTATTTATCTATCTACCTCATTCTGTTCATATCTATCTATCTATCTATCTATCTATCTCATTTTGTTCAGATCTATCTATCTATCTCAGTTTATTTCTATCTATTTATCTATCTATCAATCAATCTATCTATCTATTTATCTATCTACCTCATTCTGTTCATATCTATCTATCTATCTCATTTTGTTCACATCTATCTATCTCAGTTTATTTCTATCTATTTATCTATCTATCTATCAATCAATCTATCTATCTATTTATCTATCTACCTCATTCTGTTCATATCTGTCTATCTATCTATCTCATTTTGTTCAGATCTATCTATCTATCTCAGTTTATTTCTATCTATTTATTTATCTATCTATCTATCAATCAATCTATCTATCTATTTATCTATCTACCTCATTCTGTTCATATCTATCTATCTATCTATCTATCTCATTTTGTTCAGATCTATCTATCTATCTCATTTTGTTCAGATCTATCTATCTATCTCAGTTTATTTCTATCTATTTATCTATCTATCTATCAATCAATCTATCTATCTATTTATCTGTCTACCTCATTCTGTTCATATCTATCTATCTATCTCATTTTGTTCAGATCAATCTATCTATCTCAGTTTATTTCTATCTATTTATCTATCTATCTATCTATCAATCAATATATCTATCTATTTATCTATTTACCTCATTCTGTTCATATCTATCTATCTATCTATCTCATTTTGTTCAGATATATCTATCTATCTCAGTTTATTTCTATCTATTTTTCTATCTATCAATCAATCTATCTATCTATTTATCTATCTACCTCATTCTGTTCATATCTATCTATCTATCTATCTATCTCATTTTGTTCACATCTATCTATCTCAGTTTATTTCTATCTATTTATCTATATATCTATCAATCAATCTATCTATCTATTTATCTATCTACCTCATTCTGTTCATATCTATCTATCTATCTCAGTTTATTTCTATCTATTTATCTATCTATCTATCAATCAATCTATCTATTTATCTATCTACCTCATTCTGTTCATATCTATCTATCTATCTATCTATCTCATTTTGTTCAGATCAATCTATCTATCTCAGTTTATTTCTATCTATTTATCTATCTATCTATCTATCAATCAATCTATCTATCTATTTATCTATCTACCTCATTCTGTTCATATCTATCTATCTATCTATCTATCTATCTATCTATCTATCTATCTATCTATCTCATTTTGTTCACATCTATCTATCTATCTCAGTTTATTTCTATCTATTTATCTATCTATCAATCAATCTACCTATCTATTTATCTATCTACCTCATTCTGTTCATATCTATCTATCTATCTATCTCATTTTGTTCACATCTATCTATCACAGTTTATTTCTATCTATTTATCTATCTATCAATCAATCTATCTATCTATTTATCTATCTACCTCATTCTGTTCATATCTATCTATCTATCTATCTCATTTTGTTCAGATCTATCTATCTATCTCAGTTTATTTCTATCTATTTATCTATCTATCTATCAATCAATCTATCTATCTATTTAGCTATCTACCTCATTCTGTTCATATCTATCTATCTATCTCATTTTGTTCAGATCTATCTATCTATCTCAGTTTATTTCTATCTATTTATCTATCTATCAATCAATCTATCTATCTATTTATCTATCTACCTCATTCTGTTCATATCTATCTATCTATCTATCTCATTTTGTTCAGATCTATCTATCTCAGTTTTTTTCTATCTATTTATCTATCTATCAATCAATCTATCCATCTATTTATCTATCTACCTCATTCTGTTCATATCTATCTATCTATCTCATTTTGTTCACATCTATCTATCTCAGTTTATTTCTATCTATTTATCTATCTATCTATCAATCAATCTATCTATCTATTTATCTATCTACCTCATTCTGTTCATATCTGTCTATCTATCTATCTCATTTTGTTCAGATCTATCTATCTATCTCAGTTTATTTCTATCTATTTATCTATCTATCTATCTATCAATCAATCTATCTATTTATCTATCTACCTCATTCTGTTCATATCTATGTATCTATCTATCTATCTATCTCATTTTGTTCAGATCTATCTATCTATCTCAGTTTATTTCTATCTATTTTTCTATCTATCTATTTATCTATCTACCTCATTCTGTTCATATCTATCTATCTATCTATCTCATTTTGTTCACATCTATCTATCTCAGTTTATTTCTATCTATTTATCTATCTATCTATCAATCAATCTATCTATCTATTTATCTATCTACCTCATTCTGTTCATATCTATCTATCTATCTCAGTTTATTTCTATTTATCTATCTATCAATCAATCTATCTATTTATCTATCTACCTCATTCTGTTCATATCTATATCTATCTATCTATCTCATTTTGTTCAGATCATCTATCTATCTCAGTTTATTTCTATCTATTTATCTATCTATCTATCAATCAATCTATCTATCTATTTATTTATCTACCTCATTCTGTTCTATCTATCAATCTATCTATCTATCTATCTCATTTTGTTCACATCTATCTATCTATCTCAGTTTATTTCTATCTATTTATCTATCTATCTATCAATCAATCTATCTATATATTTATCTATCTACCTCATTCTGTTCATATCATCTATCTATCTCATTTTGTTCACATCTATCTATCTATCTCAGTTTATTTCTATCTATTTATCTATCTATCTATCTATCAATCAATCTATCTATCTATTTATCTATCTACCTCATTCTGTTCATATCTATCTATCTATCTCATCTTGTTCACATCTATCTATCTATCTCAGTTTATTTCTATCTATTTATCTATCTATCTATCAATCTATCTATCTATCTATCTACCTCATTCTGTTCATATCTATCTATCTATGTATCTCATTTTGTTCACATCTATCTATCTATTTATCGCATTTTGTTCATATCTATCTATCTATCTATCTATCTATCTATCTATCTATCTCATTCTGTTCATATCTATCTATCTATCTCAGTTTATTTATATCTATCTATCTATCTCATTCTGTCCATATCTATCTTTCTATCTATCGATCTATCTATCTCCTCCTCTTCGTATCTGTCTCATTCTGTTCATATCTATCTATGTATCTATCTATCTCATTTTGTTCAGATCTATCTATCTATCTCAGTTTATTTCTATCTATTTTTCTATCTATCTATTTATCTATCTACCTCATTCTGTTCATATCTATCTATCTATCTATCTCATTTTGTTCACATCTATCTATCTCAGTTTATTTCTATCTATTTATCTATCTATCTATCAATCAATCTATCTATCTATTTATCTATCTACCTCATTCTGTTCATATCTATCTATCTATCTCAGTTTATTTCTATCTATTTATCTATCTATCAATCAATCTATCTATTTATCTATCTACCTCATTCTGTTCATATCTATCTATCTATCTATCTCATTTTGTTCAGATCAATCTATCTATCTCAGTTTATTTCTATCTATTTATCTATCTATCTATCAATCAATCTATCTATCTATTTATTTATCTACCTCATTCTGTTCATATCTATCTATCTATCTATCTATCTATCTATCTATCTATCTCATTTTGTTCATCTATCTATCTATCTCATTTATTTCATCTATTTATCTATCTATCTATCAATCAATCTATCTATATATTTATCTATCTACCTCATTCTGTTCATATCTATCTATCTATCTATCTATCTCATTTTGTTCACATCTATCTATCTATCTCAGTTTATTTCTATCTATTTATCTATCTATCTATCAATCAATCTATCTATATATTTATCTATCTACCTCATTCTGTTCATATCTATCTATCTATCTCATTTATTTCTATCTATTTATCATCTATCAATCAATCTATCTATTTATCTATCTACCTCATTCTGTTCACATCTATCTATCTATCTATCTCATTTTGTTTCAATCTATCTATCTCAGTTTATTTCTATCTATTTATCTATCTATCTATCAATCAATCTATCTATCTATTTATTTATCTACCTCATTCTGTTCATATCTATCTATCTATCTATCTATCTATCTATCTATCTCATTTTGTTCACATCTATCTATCTATCTCATTTATTTCTATCTATTTATCTATCTATCTATCAATCAATCTATCTATATATTTATCTATCTACCTCATTCTGTTCATATCTATCTATCTATCTATCTATCTCATTTTGTTCACATCTATCTATCTATCTCAGTTTATTTCTATCTATTTATCTATCTATCTATCTATCTATCAATCAATCTATCTATCTATTTATCTATCTACCTCATTCTGTTCATATCTATCTATCTATCTCATCTTGTTCATCTATCTATCTATCTATCTCAGTTTATTTCTATCTATTTATCTATCTATCTATCAATCTATCTATCTATCTATCTATCTACCTCATTCTGTTCATATCTATCTATCTATATCTCATTTTGTTCATCTATCTATCTATTTATTTTTGTTCATATCTATCTATCTATCTATCTATCTATCTATCTATCTATCTATCTATCTCATTCTGTTCATATCTATCTATCTATCTCAGTTTATTTATATCTATCTATCTATCTCATTCTGTCCATATCTATCTTTCTATCTATCGATCTATCTATCTCCTCCTCTTCGTATCTGTCTCATTCTGTTCATATCTATCTATGTATCTATCTATCTCATTTTGTTCAGATCTATCTATCTATCTCAGTTTATTTCTATCTATTTTTTCTATCTATCTATTTATCTATCTACCTCATTCTGTTCATATCTATCTATCTATCTATCTCATTTTGTTCACATCTATCTATCTCAGTTTATTTCTATCTATTTATCTATCTATCTATCAATCAATCTATCTATCTATTTATCTATCTACCTCATTCTGTTCATATCTATCTATCTATCTCAGTTTATTTCTATCTATTTATCTATCTATCAATCAATCTATCTATTTATCTATCTACCTCATTCTGTTCATATCTATCTATCTATCTATCTCATTTTGTTCAGATCAATCTATCTATCTCAGTTTATTTCTATCTATTTATCTATCTATCTATCAATCAATCTATCTATCTATTTATTTATCTACCTCATTCTGTTCATATCTATCTATCTATCTATCTATCTATCTATCTATCTCATTTTGTTCACATCTATCTATCTATCTCAGTTTATTTCTATCTATTTATCTATCTATCTATCAATCAATCTATCTATATATTTATCTATCTACCTCATTCTGTTCATATCTATCTATCTATCTATCTCATTTTGTTCACATCTATCTATCTATCTCAGTTTATTTCTATCTATTTATCTATCTATCTATCTATCAATCAATCTATCTATCTATTTATCTATCTACCTCATTCTGTTCATATCTATCTATCTATCTCATCTTGTTCACATCTATCTATCTATCTCAGTTTATTTCTATCTATTTATCTATCTATCTATCAATCAATCTATCTATCTATCTATCTACCTCATTCTGTTCATATCTATCTATCTATCTATCTCATTTTGTTCACATCTATCTATCTATTTATCGCATTTTGTTCATATCTATCTATCTATCTATCTATCTATCTATCTCATTCTGTTCATATCTATCTATCTATCTCAGTTTATTTATATCTATCTATCTATCTCATTCTGTCCATATCTATCTTTCTATCTATCGATCTATCTATCTCCTCCTCTTCGTATCTGTCTCATTCTGTTCATATCTATCTATGTATCTATCTATCTCATTTTGTTCAGATCTATCTATCTATCTATCTATCTATCTATCTATCTATCTATCTCATTCTGTTTACATAAGCTACTATAGACTGGCCCGAAAACTCTCTTCATTTAATTCCTACCGAGAATCTGTGGTCAATCTGCAAGGAACGATTTCATGGGATGGGCATATGAAGTACTAACATGGGCACTAGATCATGTTTCATTGGAAAAATATGAAAAAAAGTAAATAATAACAGAATTATTCGTCTTGTTTCAATTAATATGCACAATGGTGTATAGCTGATGTTTTAACTAATATATTTCCCAATGGTATTTGCGCACAAGTTAATGTAAGAAACCCGACTGGAATTTGAACTCTGCTCTCTGATTTCCATTACACTAAGCATCAAACAATAAGAATACCGAAATTATCGTTGCCAGTAAGGCGAACCCTGACGATTCACCTTACGTATTTCTGGTACACAACTAAACAATACGGGAACCATATGCAGGAAAGAGAAATTATAGATTAGGCGCAAATTATTACTCGTTTGTTGACGGTGTTAAAACAGATATCATCAGTGAATCAAAAGGAAGTATGGATGAAGGATTCATACCCCTGAATTTCTTGGATATCGCTCATTCCGATAACTATATGTTTAGAAGTTTGCAAAACTATTTGGTTAAAGTCAGACGCGAGAATGTGTCACAGAAGAATAACTATCGCATCAATACCTGAAGAACTTTAGACATTGGGAACTATTATTACCCGATTGTTGACGGTGTTAAAACAGATCTTATCAGTGAATCAAAAGCAAGTATGGATGAAAGTGCTGTTACAACCCAATCAAATGAGTTATCATGGAACCAACGTATGACTTCTCAGTCTAATTAAACAGACAGAGATAGTGAGATCAATAATGAAAAGACTGTGATAGATATTTTTTAAGGCAATTCACCCCAAGTAAGGCGGGAGTGTCACTAGCACACTGGGGGTTACAGAGGATAGAGAACAAGAGTAAAGAGGCTCGTTTGAGGAAAGGATACAGAGACGGACGGGGAACCACCTCAGGGTGTCAGATATCAATTGACATTACATTTGAATATTTGAAGATTATACTCATCGTGGAAGCAAGTAAGGGGAAGGGAGTTCCACAGACGGGAAGTGCAGGAGAAGAAGCTCTTTGAGAAAAAGAGACGGTTACATTTAACCGTTTTGGCAGTGGAAGGGTGGGACCGAAAATGCCAGCCTGGTAGCAAGTTGAAATTCATGTAGTCCGGGAACCAGGGAATGAAATTTGTCGGAACAGTTGCCGAGAAAATATTTGTAGAAAAGACAGAGGGAGGCCACAGCACGTCTGGGAAATAGCGATTGTAAGCTAGATGCCAGATCAGGACCTATCATCTTATATGAGATAGACATAAACAGACATAGATAAATATCAGGTCATCCCATAAATTCTGTCCGAATTTTGAATAGCGATAACAAGTGACCGATTCAATCAACAATATATTTTCCCTGATTATCTATGACTTCCTTGCATCTATTAACAAGCTTACTAATTCCATTACTGAAAGATTCTTTTGGCTTTGATTCGAAGAACTCACAAATGTCAGTTTTAATCTCTTCCTGTGTTACAAAAGCTGTTTCTTCCAAATGATTCTGTAAGCTACGAAACAAATGGTAGTCTGAAGGAGCAAGATCGGGAGAATAAGGTGGATGAGGAATTTTCTCCCAACCAAGTTCTTCGATCTTTTGTGGCGTGATTCTTGCTGTGTGGGGTCGCGCATTGTCCTGATGAAACATCACCCCTTTTCGATTCACTAGAGCAGGTCTTTTTTCCCTCAAAGCTTGGTTCAAACGCTCTAATTGCTGACAGTATATTTGAGCATTAATTGTTGCATTAGGTGGTAAGAATTCAAAGTGGATTATTCCTTGGCGATCCCACCAGATTAAAAAAAGAAACTCTTGCTCATGAAGTTCCCTTCTCGGCTGTGGTTGGGGTCCTTCCCCTTTACCAAGCCACTGTCTACGACTAGTATCGCTAGTCACAAGTCTATCCAAAAAAAGTGAAACAAGTTGGCGAGAATGTAGAGAAGAGCAGATGACAACTCGGGATTTGAGGTTGTTTTCAGACAATTCATGAGGAACCCATTTTCCAAGTTTAGGAACTTTTCCAAGTTGTTGAAGATGACGATCAACAGTTGTATGGTTTGAACTGAGAACCACTGCCAATTCCTCAACTGATACAGCTGGATTTTCTTCAAGGGCTGCTTCAAGAAGCTTTTCATCAAACTCAACTGGACGTCCGGTTCGATCTTCATCTTCAAGGGTGAAATCTCCACCTCTGAATTTTGCAAACCATCTTCTGCAAGTTCTTTCATTCACACATTCCTCTCCATAAACCGAGTGAATGTTTCTAGCCACTTCAGCTGCTGAGTTTCTTTTCTTGAACTCATAAAGCATTATGTGCCTCAAATGATTCTTGGGTACTTCCATGTTAGCAGGGTTTTAATCAAACAACATTTAATTTTATTGTTCTCTGAAATAAAACTTAATCAGTTTAAATGCATCTAAACATAAAAAATAATGTTCAGCTCCATTAGACATTATAAAATACTATTTAAATTTCGTTCATTTTAACGAAAAGTTAAAATTCGGACAGAACTTATGGGGTGACCTGATAGATAGACATGGATAACTTTTGGCCGATATATTGATAGAGATCGATAGACTAAGATCTAGATTCCTTGTTGTTTTAATGATCAATAAATCTAAGCACTCACGGTCGCTTGTAAATGTGGATGATGCAGAAAATGTCGGATGATGACAAAAATTTGTCGGAGAAATCCGGTGACGACTGGCGCAAGAGACGACGACGTAAAAACGAACCAAATGTCATTGAGCTTGGAGAATCCGTAGAAAACAGGAGAGTGGACATGAAAAAGCGATAGATCCATATCTGACCGTTTAAATGGTGATTAAGTGCATATTGATATCAACAATCGATGTTGCTGATCCGTTGATAATACAATTGCACTCGATGCCGAGAGATAACAGAAAAACCAATATAATGATTCGTTGCATGATGTCGACAGAAATCAGTGTGTTGGTTTATACCTCGATCGAATGTAGACTAAGAAAGATAAGGGAAAAAAATTAAAGAAAGACTGATAAGAATAGATTGAACAGTATACATATATATATATATATATATATATATATATATATATATATATATATATATATATATATATATGACAATCTGTATATCTTCTAAAGTTTCTAAAATATTATTACAGTTAGATTTACGTTAAAAATATTCAAACACAGTGGCGTTTCATATCACGTGACGTCCGCATCTCGGGGCGGACGCTACTTGTAAACAAACCTCGAAAAACAGTTATTTCTGAAGAAAGATCAGGCTCGATATGAAATATCAAATATAAATAAATACTTTCATAAAAAAACATTATTATTTTTTAATTTGCAACTTTTTAGTTGTTTTAAATATATATATATATATATATATATATATATATATATATATGTGTGTGTGTGTGTGTGTGTGTGTGTGTGTGTGTGTGTGTGTGTACTGTGACGAAATTTGCGGGGATTTTAAGGTCTACTCAGCATAGTTGCAGTATAAACCACAGGTGGGTTTCTGTGGGTGTTTAATAAACAAAAATGCGCCTGACCAAGCGTCTAAAATAGGGATTGGCAAGCCGCTCTAATAGAAAGTTATCCTCAAATAAGAGTGGCCAGCTATATGTGTGTATGTTTGTGGTGCGTGTGTGCCTGTAATTGTAATGGTAAGGCTAAAAATTCACTTTACAAAAGGCTGAACAATTGCTGGATTATATTTTGATGAGTTGCATTGGTATGCTTCAAAATACGACTGCAGTTGTATAGCGATTTTGACATATTTTCGGTGTAATATCATAAACAAATATTATTTTGCTATTTTGTATTAAGCCCACTTTTTAAATTAAATGTTATGAACGTTGGAATTGTATTCCATTTGTTCTCATCTTACCTGTATATATATATATATATATATATATATATATATATATATATATATATATATATATATATATTTAAAAAAAAAAAACAGACCCCTTTAAGGTACCATTATAATAATCTATTCCACCAGAGTCCTTTTGAAGGACGCCAGATCATCAGATAGCACTTCCAAAAATGAAATGAAACGAAAAATTAAATTAAAATTGATGGGTAGTCTAAGTTTTTGTAATTTAACCGAGAGTGTGAAAGGGATGGTTAAATAGACATGATAGAGTATAGGGAGGGATTAATTCCATATCTTTCTCAAGTATACTTTGTATTAGGGGAGGAGGAGTGACCAGACCTTGACCTATTTAGACGGTTAACTTAACGGAAGTGATATATATATATATATATATATATATATATATATATATATATATTGTGGACTCTCCTGTACTATTCGATGTATGAGAGTCAAGCAGCTCAGTTCACCAGCACATATGATTTGATTATAGTGGTGAAGGCTTTGTGCAGATTTAACCACACTTTTTAAATGCTCAAAAAGTTAATAAGTTGGTTTGACATTTTTGTTTTGTTTTTTACTGCTGTGATTATTGACATTGAGTCAATATATATTTTACATTTTTTATATTTGCTTGAATTAATGATTGTTTCTGGATGTAGTTTATCCTCATGCCAAAGACCATTTACTAAGACTTGTTAGTCATCTAAATTTTGAACAAGGGTCGGAAATTAAAAATTCATCTTTATTTGTCAGGCATCTTAAACTTCACCAGTCAGTATCAAGTATCTTAACGTTTAGCAGGAAGTCCAAAACATCTTAAATTTTACTAGGAATTTAAGCAACTTAAAACTTTCCAGAAAATGTCTAGAAATCCTAAACTTCAACAGGAATTGTTACTCATCCTAAACATAAAATAGACAGTGCCAGGTATTTTAAATTTTATCAGGAAGTATCATGGATTTAAAGTTTAACAGGAGGTGCAAAAAATCTAAGTAAGTGTCAGTAATCTTAAACTAAACAAAATTTAGAAAGCATCTTATTTAACAGAAAATACAAAGTCTGTCTATATTTCTTATATCAGGTATTATGATTTCTTGCGTTATTTACATTATTTTGCCTGTTATCCTTATCTTCACTGCTATATTTACAACGTTTCGGCCGTTGGACGCTCCGGTCTTCTTCGGGAAATTGGAATTTCGTACCGAACCCTTTATTTCGTCCACCCGAGTAGATTTTTCGAGTTCTACGTGCCATGCCTTAAGGACACATGGCCCAGTGAAAAAAATGGTTAGCTCCAGTGATTAGACCCGAAGAGTTGTGAGTTCAATACCAGGCCGCAGGAGTGGTGAACAAAAACTTGGAGTGTTGAGTTAAAGGGAAATAACTGAGACATCCGGAAGAGGCATGGCACATGGAACTAGATCAATCTACCCTGGTGAACGAAAATAAAGAGTTCGGTTCGAAATTTCAGTCAGCTGAAGAAGGCGTGAGAATGAAACGGCCGAAACGTTTGGAATAAGGCAATGGAGATGAGGATAACAGTCGGAATAATGTAAATAATAAAAGTAAAGTAGAAGGTATCTTAAATTTCACCAGGAAGTTCTACGCATGTAAAATCATATAATTATGTAATATTTCACAGGGAAGTGTAAGGTACCTAAAATCCCCACAATTTTATCAAAAGAGGGCGAGTCGAATTATTCTGTTATGACACTGAATTTAAAGATAGGACAATTTGAACCGAAGACTCACCTGTACATGTGCGGGGATCCAACATAAAGTTGAAAATGTGTTACATTCTTAAAACGAATATTTTTTTTCTTTTTCATATATTGTCAAAGTTTTTAATTTCTTTTCATTTAACTTTCTTTGATCTCTGTTCAACTTTTTTCAAGTCCCACTGTTGTGTCCCTGTCCATATATAACTAACGATGTCGTCTTCAACTTTTGATGTTATATCTTTCTAATACCTCGTCACAGATTTTAAATGATTGAAATTCAAAAGTAAATGTATATGTATATGTATATGTATATTCATTTACAGTATGTTGAAGAATTCACGATTTGCATCATAAAATATCTCAAACAAATTAAGGTAAATATTTGAAAAGATTAGGTTGGTGCAAAAAATAATGACGTAAGAATGTCGTTTTTTGACGTTAAAAAATACGTCAAAAAACGACATTATTACGTCATTATTTTTGCACCAACCTAATACTATAGGAGAGGGACGCAATATTTGAAAACAAACTGACCACTACGTTTGCTTGTTTTTGTAATGGAAGAGCGAAGAAGTTTGTAAACTGGAAGTTGCTTGTGATGGAAATTTAACGACCTGAGAGGTCGAAATTGGTTAAGTCATCCATATACTATGAGACTCGTTGTAGCTGACGTTACCACACAAATCGATATCCGTTCAGTATCAACTGAGTCACCGTGGGAAAGCGGTATGATGTTGTAAGAATAGAAAACACACACAAACATCCATGATAACGGAATGAAAATATTTCTGAAATAGATATTTCATAATTATTCTATTAAGATAAGCATATTCTTGAGACGTGCCAGTATCCCCAAATTCTAAGATTATTGCGAAAATTTACATCTAAAAAAAAATTCCGATATTGTAATCTATCCGTATCTATCGGTCTATTCATTTTTTCTATTTATCTATCTATCGATTTTCAATCTTTTACCCTGTATCCCCTTAAGCAGATTTTCATAAAGATTATATAGATATGAAGAGATTGAGGTTGCTAATTATCTATATACATAAATATTTGAGCGATATATATTTTCTTGCTTGCATGTGGCTTTAAACAATGTCTATAAATCTCCAATTATTTTAAACAAGTAATCCTTAAAATTCCACTTCATTCAGCATTAAATTAGCGTCAAAACACATTTTCAATCCTTTAAATTTTTATATCCGATTACGCGCAAGCGATAATCCTATTAAAATATTTATAGCCAATGTTTTCAACTTTTAATCTCATGTTAGAAGTTATGAATCACACAACCTCCGACCCATCTAAGATTTGAACAGAATTTCAGATCTGTATTAAGCTGAATCAAATATTTGCATAATTTTTGACAAAATCTTTTCAACATATAAAACAAACGAATTTTTTTCCATCATCAAAAACCTTACGACTTATCGTCATCTTCTTATTAATTTCTGATTTTAATAGATTAATTTCTATCATATTCCGATATCTTCAAAACTTTTGAAACAATGGCCAGATAATAATTAATATTTGAATAGAGGCAAACGATAGTTTACAAGGAAAATAACTGGAATTTTCGAGACATTTAAAAGTATGGTCCATCAGAAATCTTAAACGTAATATTTGCATCCTAAAAATGAGAACTGTCAGGATAGAAAATCCATACTTGATGCCATTGCGAAAATAAAGTTTTTTTTTGTACTGTAATTTGAGATTCAAACATGTCAGTTGCTCACTGTAGCTTTACGTAGTAACGGTGTGGTACAGGAAAGACAATGTAGCAAGTCTTGAGTGAGTCAATTTAATCATGCAAAGAGGATATA
This sequence comes from Acanthosepion pharaonis, assembly GCA_903632075.3. Lineage (NCBI taxonomy): Eukaryota > Metazoa > Mollusca > Cephalopoda > Sepiida > Sepiidae > Acanthosepion > Acanthosepion pharaonis. The sequence continues at coordinate 2,890,893 of CAHIKZ030000435.1, read as the reverse complement.
GCACAGCCATATTATCAAAGAAAGGAAAAAAATCTTACGGTTCATTCTGGCCATTTAAGAACCAAAATTAAAAAGGAAGACGTCGCGATGGAAGAAGAACTTGACAGAAAAGAAAGGATGGGTTCTTCAGATCAGGAGAATGCAAGAGCCTATGGATGATAGCGGGAGAATCTTAAACGTATTATTTGCATCCTGAAAATAAGAACTGTCAGGCGAGAAAATTCATACTTGATGCCATTGCGAAAATAAAGTTTATTTTGTACTGTAATTTGAGATTCAATCATGTCAGTTACTCACTGTATCTTTACGTGGTAACGGTGTGGTACAGGAAAGACAATATAGCAAGTCTTGAGCGAGTCAATTTCATCATGCAAAGGGCCATTTAAGAACCAGAATTAAAAAGGAAGACGTCGCGATGGAAGAAGAACTTGACAGAAAAGAAAGGATGAGTTCTTCAGATCAGGAGAATTCAAGAGCCTATGGATGATAGTTGGAGTGATTCAGACGCTGAAGGAGATTAAATTAAACCAAGATCTCTATTAAAAATAACAGGATATATACTTCAAGGGGAAAGAAGGAAAGAGGTTGTAGATTATTTTCGAGAACAAGCAAAGGCATTAAACATTTCCGGTTCAGTGGGGCGTAGTGGATTAGTAAATGGGATTGTTCCTATTTGCATATGTTAAGTAGAAGAGATATAAAGTTTATTTTAAACTGAGACACAGGCAAGAAGTTGACTACTGATCACGTGTTGGAGAACAACACAATGCAACAAGCAATTTGTTCAGCACGCAAAAGATTTCTCTTTTGAGTAAAGCTAAAACAAAGACATTTCCCCATTAGGTTTCCAATTTGCTTTGGAAGTTGTAGGTTGATCTGGATCGAGTCCCTAGCCTTTTCAAGTCCGATTCTTGTAATACGTCCATTTATAATTACCAGTTTATACCTTTCCTCATCCCTGGGTAATGAGAGACAACACTAAATTACTTTTTGCTTAACTGTCATAGATATTAAGTAATGGCTACTCTTTTTACTATGAAGTATTGTATTTCTTTCCTACGTTCAATATCATAAGGTCTAGCAAATGTCACCCAAGGTTCGTCTGTGAAAAATTATTTTAGAAAAGTCAATTGGTATGTATTTTTGGTCCAATTTTGACGTTTTAAAATACTTGCTTTAGGTAGAGGAGTTTGCGTAGGAGACTTTTTTAGAGATCCCAATTCACAAAATATTCTACACCTTTTGTCCTTGACTCACTCAATTCTAGCCCTTTCAAAGATCTGAGCGCTGGTCAAAAGTGGATGTTTCCCTATAACTTGCATTAGTTTACATTCATCTCGAGGAAGAAAGTGTCTTACTTTGCTTCGACTTCTAAACTTACTTATATTTTCAACAGCCTTCTTTATCGTTCAATGACCCCTGCAAAGTTCATTTGATATCTTTAACGTCGACATTCCCTCACTCAATAACTTTGTTATTTTCTATTTTCAGCAGCTGTTAGATTCTTCCTATTATCCAGATTTCAACATATTCTATAGACAAAAAGAAAAAAATTAATCTTTATTAGATTACATAGGTCTTAAGCTGATATTATTTTAATCAGTATATTAACTTTAGTCAGTCTATTTTCATAAATTCCAAATATCTCAAAAAATAAACATTAAAAATGGTAGAAAATTTAATTAAAGTTAGAAATGAATTAAATTTGACAAATATTGCTTCTAAACTTTTTGAGATATTGAGACTTATTTGATTCGCATAATAACTTCAGCAGGCGCTGTCTATATCTCTGAGATGAGGTATTATGATTACTTGCATTATTTACATTATTCGGACTGTTATCCTCATCTTCATTGCCATATTCACAACGTTTCGGCCGTTGTACGCTCCGGCCTTTATGTCTATGTCTCTCTATATCTCTGTCTATATCTCTGAGATGAAGTATTATGATTACTTGCATTATTTACATTATTCGGACTGTTATCCTCATCTTCATTGCCATATTCACAACGTTTCGGCCGTTGTACGCTCCGGCCTTTATGTCTATGTCTCTCTATATCTCTGTCTATATCTCTGAGATGAGGTATTATGATTACTTGCATTATTTACATTATTCGGACTGTTATCCTCATCTTCATTGCCATATTCACAACGTTTCGGCCGTTGTACGCTCCGGCCTTTATGTCTATGTCTCTCTATATCTCTGTCTATATCTCTGAGATGAGGTATTATGATTACTTGCATTATTTACATTATTCGGACTGTTATCCTCATCTTCATTGCCATATTCACAACGTTTCGGCCGTTGTACGCTCCGGCCTTTATGTCTATGTCTCTCTATATCTCTGTCTATATCTCTGAGATGAGGTATTATGATTACTTGCATTATTTACATTATTCGGACTGTTATCCTCATCTTCATTGCCATATTCACAACGTTTCGGCCGTTGTACGCTCCGGCCTTTATGTCTATGTCTCTATATCTCTGTCTATATCTCTGAGATGAGGTATTATGATTACTTGCATTATTTACATTATTCGGACTGTTATCCTCATCTTCATTGCCATATTCACAACGTTTCGGCCGTTGTACGCTCCGGCCTTTATGTCTATGTCTCTCTATATCTCTGTCTATATCTCTGAGATGAGGTATTATGATTACTTGCATTATTTACATTATTCGGACTGTTATCCTCATCTTCATTGCCATATTCACAACGTTTCGGCCGTTGTACGCTCCGGCCTTTATGTCTATGTCTCTCTATATCTCTGTCTATATCTCTGAGATGAGGTATTATGATTACTTGCATTATTTACATTATTCGACTGTTATCCTCATCTTCATTGCCATATTCACAACGTTTCGGCCGTTGTACGCTCCGGCCTTTATGTCTATGTCTCTCTATATCTCTGTCTATATCTCTGAGATGAGGTTTATGATTACTTGCATTATTTACATTATTCGGACTGTTATCCTCATCTTCATTGCCATATTCACAACATTTCTTCACGCTCCGGCCTTTTATTCTATGTCTCTCTATATCTCTGTCTATATCTCTGAGATGAGTTGTTATGATTACCGGCCTTATCCTCATCTTCATGTCTATTCACAACGTTTCGGCCGTTGTACGCTCCGGCCTATGTCTATGTCTCTGTCTATATCTCTGAGATGAGGTATTATGATTACTTGCATTATTTACATTATTCGGACTGTTATCCTCATCTTCATTGCCATATTCACAACGTTTCGGCCGTTGTACGCTCCGGCCTTTATGTCTATGTCTCTCTATATCTCTGTCTATATCTCTGAGATGAAGTATTATGATTACTTGCATTATTTACATTATTCGGACTGTTATCCTCATCTTCATTGCCATATTCACAACATTTCGGCCGTTGTACGCTCGGCCTTTTATGTCTATGTCTCTCTATATCTCTGTCTATATCTCTGAGATGAAGTATTATGATTACTTGCATTATTTACATTATTCGGACTGTTATCCTCATCTTCATTGCCATATTTACAACATTTCGGCCGTTGTACGCTCCGGCCTTTTATGTCTATGTCTCTCTATATCTCTGTCTATCTCTGAGATGAAGTATTATGATTACTTGCATTATTTTTACAATATCTGGACTGTTATCCTCATCTTCATTGCCATATTTACAACGTTTCGGCCGTTGTACGTCTATATCTCTCTATATATCTGAGATGTTTATGATACGCATTATTTACGGAGTGTTAACAGTCCGAATAACAGTCCGAATAATGTAAATAATGCAAGTATAATACCTCATCTCAGAGATATAGACGAAGATATAGAGAGACACAGACATAAATACGGATCGCAGAACGTCCGAAACGTTGCGAATATGGCAATGGAGATGAGGATAACAGTCTGAATAATGTAAATTATGCAAGTAATAATAATACCTCATCTCAGAGATATAGTCAGAGATATAGAGTGACTTAGACATAAAGGCTGGAGCTACAATATTCACCACTTTTATTGTAGTTTTTGTTTTGTTGTATTTTTGTTTAGTGTATTTTTCTTTCTATTGTATTATTGTTTATTTGTTTTCATTGTAGATAGATAGATAGATAGATAGATAGATAGATAGATAGATAGATATGAACAGACTGAGATAGATAGATAGATAGATTGATAGATAGATAGATAGATCCTCAGTGAGTGAGAGAGGGAAGGGGAGAAAGATGAACAGACTGAGAAAATTAAGGACTGATATTAATCGATATCAACTCTGCCGTACATTTAAAATAAAACGATCAATAGAATATAGGCGAAAGTAAATCGCTTTGCGCACAAGGTTGTTTTTTCTATGGCTAACTACTTCGCATTACTTAATTAAAGATAGATATATTGGAAATATCTATAAACCTATTGCTTAGCTCTTTAACTTCGTTACTATATAATTGTCCCTTCCTTAAATTAGTTCTCCCATTTCAGTCAGTATCGTTTGAAATGCCGAAATTGATTTTACCACATCACTGCCGATATTACCTACCACCTTCATTCCTTTCTCTATGGCTCTTAAGCAAGAGAACTTTCCGCCCCGTTCAAGATTCGACTAAGGATTTTAGACACGAAACAAAACTAATCATGAATCTATTTTTACTCTGGAGATATTTAAAAGTGTCACTATTATATTAACAAAGGGACATTTCGTGTCCGCTGTCATGAATCGACATTTGCGAACTGGACAACAACGATCCAAGACGCATATATACACAAGTGGGGATCCCATTTTAAACCAAATCTATTTCACATTCTACTACTGTGGAAATATCCAATGAACTGCTGTAACTAATTTTTTGTAATATAACTTAACATTTTCGTGCCAATTCTTTTTTTGTATCTAATGTGACGCATAATATACATAATACATCGAAGTCCTTTCAAACCGTGTGCGATCATGGCTCTTCACAACTTCCTATCATGTGTAGCGCTGACATTTTTCTATTATATCGATAGTTCTGTTCTATAATACGTTGGAACGAAAGGTCACAGTTTATTTCTTCTAACGGCCTACATACTCTTATAAACTTAAAAAACCTGATATCCGACAGGATTCGAACATGCGCCCCCTTTGTAGGATAAACCACCATCTGCTTTAATCTCACGGTTCCAGTGACCTTCGCAGTCAAGCAAATTTCTAATTACATTATTTTCATATTCATTGTTGTACGCTCTTGTTCTAGTTCCACATGCCATGCCTCTTCTGGATGTCTCTGTTATTTCCCTTTAACTCAACTCGTTTTGATTCACCACTGCTGTAGTTTGGTATTGAACTCACAACTCTTTGGGTCTAGTTTACTGGATTCTAACCAAGGTCTTTATCCACTGGGCCATGTGAGGACATCTGTCTATGAATTTTTGGGACTTCTAAACCAAATGTCGCATAAACCATTTTTACCAGTGCTCACATTGCAATTTTTTCTCTTATTATTATTATTGCACTTTTTACCAGTGCTCACATTGCAATTATTTCTCTTATTATTATTATTGCACTTTTTGCCATAGCGCATATTGCAATTTTTGTGGTTATACATTGCTTTTCTCTAGCACTCCTTATTAGTTTCCCATATTGTATTCATTTCTATGCTTTTTTGGCGCAGGAAATTTTTGTGGCCTAACATATATGCTGATTTCTGAAGTTTAATACTGGAAGTAATCATGATACCTCATCTCAGAGATATAGACAAGTTTTTTATTATCTTAATGCGAATTCATTCGTTCAGATTTTCTCGAAAGACATATCTGCTCAGTTTCTTATCCGAAATGCAAATGAAAACATCTGTAAAGGATTTAATATATTTTATTTTTTAATGCGACATATTTTTTGTGGATACCCGTATTTAAGTAGACGCCTTGTTTTTTTGTTTTTTTTTTGTTTTTTTTTTCGTTTTTTTCTTTTGGAGCGTCTACTCAAATACATGTTTACACTAAAATAACGTTTGAAGCAATAAATTATATATTATATTATATATACAGTATATTTAAATAGATTTATTTCGGTGGTACGTTTCTTGTACTTCTAATGTATTTCTTCTTTCATCATTTTCAATTATTAAATTTTAATTCGAGTGTATTATTTGCTTTATAAATAAGCAAAATAAGATATATCTTATAGACTTCTACTTTGTGATGGAATAATTTTTAACATTATCAGCTGTTGTACATACAAGCAGCCTCGATTTCATATTGACCAAACTCCTGAAAAACCTTTACCGGGGTATAATATGCACCTTTACGAACTATCAAATGTATTCCATTAAAATTAACATGGTGTATTGCTTTTTCTTTTTGTTTGTTTTGTTTTTTATTATAAAAGTTACCTATTTTTTTTATTTGATATTTAATAACCTTAATAGTTTTGTTTTGCAATATTTACTAAGTGTAAAATGCCGAAAGTTCATGTAACAATTCGGACCACACTAGCAAACTTCTAATCAACAAACTAAAATTATGCTTTGAAAACCGTCAACTCTAACACTTTTTTCGCCCCCTCTTATTGAATTTTCGAAATGTTCCCAAATAGATTCATAAGATTGCTACATTTGACTCCTTAAAACTCGGTAAAACACTCGGTAAAACAGAGCAAACAACAGAACACGAAAGTTTTTGTGACGTTACGATTTTAAAACGAGATGCTTAGTTTGGTTTGGTTTGATTTGGTTTAGTTTGGTTTGTTACAACCATATCAACCTAATGCCGACAAGATTTTTATTGCTGGTAATATTTTTTTTTCCAAAAAGTATTGCTGGTAATAATTTTTTCAAAAATATGTTACTGGTAATATTTCTTTTAAAAAAAAAAATGTATTAATGCTAATAATATTTTCTTCAAAAATTTATTGCTGGTAATAACTTTTACAAAAATGTATTGCTGGTATTACAACCTATTTTTATACGTTTTGACCCCAGTTTGGGGTTAATTATTTGCCCCACAGCTGGGACCCTGACAGGTGCTACCAACCTGGGTCAGGGTGGACCAAGGAACACCAAAAATTAAGAAGTGGTTCCACGTTCAAAAGCTGATGATCAGGATCCTTGCTGTCGGATGGAGTTTATCGTCGTACCCAGGAAAGTCGAGAGATTTAATTTTTCTTTTGTAAATTTGAATTAATGGAATTTCTTACGATAACTCACTGTAAATAAGAATTTCACAGATTCTGTTTTTACAGTACACGTGCACTCGTCTAAACTAAATTTATTGATTAAAGCCTCATTTTCATTCTTTCCTCTTTAATTTCAAAACATCAGATACTTCGCATTTTGAATATCAAATTAGAATAGTAAAACATCATTATGGTCGAAATTGAAACAGAAAGAACAAATTTCTTTTAGAACAGACGATAGGACTTTCGCTAACAGCGAAAAAAAAACAAACTCATGTACACTTCTTTTTCTTTATGTGCCGTGTACTTTCAGGACGTAGGTGATCATGGTTCTCCACGATTTCCTGTCCTTCATAGCTCTTAATAACGTTTGTCATTTTGTTATTCCTCCTAAACGTCATTTGCATTATTCGGACTATTGTCCTGATCTTTGTCACCATATTTATTACAACGTTTCGGCCGTTGTACACTCCGGCCTTCTTCTGGTGATTGGAATGTCGAACTGAACCCTTTATTTCGCTCACTGGGGTAGACTTTTCTAGTTTCATGGATGTCAGTTATCTGTTATATCCTGTTAATTCTGATCTCCAAGTTGTCCATTGCCTTAAGAAGGTATTGAACTCACACACTTTTGGGTACTGTCACTGGATCTAACTAACGCTTTTATCCACTGTGCCATGTGTACAACGGTCGAAACATTGTAATAAATATGGCGACAAAGATGGGGACAATAGACCGAATAATGTAAATAGTATACATAATACCTGATCTCAGAAATATAGACAGATACTGAAGGGCCGAAACGTTGTAATAAATATGGCGACAAAGTTGAGGACAATAGTCCGACTAATGTAAATAGTGTACATAATACCTCATCTCAGAAATATAGACAGATACTGAAGGGCCGAAACGTTGTAATAAATATGGCGACAAAGATGAGGACAATAGTCCGAATAATGTAAATAGTGTACATAATACCTCATCTCAGAAATATAGACAGATACTGAAGGGCCGAAACGATGTAATAAATATGGCGACAAAGATGAGGACAATAGTCCGAATAATGTAAATAGTGTACATAATACCTCATCTCAGAAATATAGACAGATACTGAAGGGCCGAAACGTTGTAATAAATATGGCGACAAAGATGAGGACAATAGTCCGAATAATGTAAATAGTGTACATAATATAGACAGAAACATCACCATAATAGTGATATTTTATCAAATATATCATACTCGCAACTCTATCGCTATTTTTGCTATTTCTGTGGCACGGGGGATAAAGGTGTTGGTTAGATCCAGTGACAGGACCCAAAGAGTGTGAGTTCAATACCTGGTTAAGGCAGTGGAGAACTTGGAGAAGGGAATTAAGAGGAGATAACTGATAACTGACATCCATTAAACATGGGATGTGGAACTAGAACAGTCTGTCCCAGTTAACGAAATAAAGTGTTCAGTTCGACATTCCACTCACCTGAAGAAGGTCGGAGCGTACAACGGCCGAAACGTTGAAATAAATATGGCGACAAAGATGAGGACAATAGTCTGAATAATGTAAATAGTGTACAAAATACCTCATCCCAAAAATATATAAAGATACTGAAGAGCCGAAACGTTAAAAAACACTTGGCGACAAAGTTGAGGACAATAGTCCGAATAATAGTGTACATAATACCTCATCTCAGAAATATAGACAGATACTGAAGGGCCGAAACGTTGTAATAAATATGGCGACAAAGATGAGGACAATAGTCCGAATAATGTAAATAGTGTACATAATACCTCATCTCAGAAATATAGACAGATACTCGTAAACCTTATTCCACTTATCCATTTACTCTAGCTCACTAAGTAAATTACACCTTGTTTCCCTCCGTACGGCTTGCCTTCAATTTGTACTTTTTTTATTTTTTATTTATTTATTTATTTTATTTTAAGCATATCACCCCAAGCAAGGCGGGAGTGCCATTAGCACGCAAGGGGTTACAGAGAGTGAAATTAACAGTAAAGAGGAATGTTTGGAGAAAAAGAATAAAGAGTAGGACTGCAATCAAAGTCAAGGCATCAGAAGATGTCGATTGACATTAAATTTGAATATTTGATGATGATAGTTCTCAGGGAAGCAAGTAGGAGGAAGGGAGTTTAACTTTCGAGAAGTGCAATATCAGAAGGTGTTAGAGTAGAAGAGGTTACATTTAGTCGTTTCAACAGTGAAAAGGCTGAACCGAGATGCGAAACCTAGTAGCACGCTTAAATTCATAGTTTTTTTTGTTTTTTTTAATGATTTCTCAAACTTTTGCATGTTGTTTAAAGCTAGAAAATATTTTTTAGATTGTAAGAATTTTTGGGAGATAATAATGATTTTTACTGATATAAGTAAGATTAATTAGCCTATAACTGGGGATGAGGTCAAGTGGATCTATACCTTCCCAAGTGTATTGGCCGGTATGTGAATATATCGGTCCCGACTGGAATTGAAACTCAACTCCCAGAGTTCAATCGCAAGCCTTTCTCCACTACACCTCTCGCAGTTCCAAGTTTCTGGTATTTCCGATCGGTCACCCATCTTGGTACTGACGATGCTGGAAGTTTCTTAAGTTCGGTGGTACCCATGGTTAATCATAGAAGTGTAACAAAATTCTGTAAATTTGTTATTGTTACGATCACTAATTTTTATCGAATATGTAATTAGTGTTTCCCCCCCCCCTTTAATTGTAGCCAATCAATCCTCTATGAGAAGAAATATAGCAAATATTTTTCAATCTTCGAGATTTGAAATCAGGTTTTCAACACTGTCGTTCGTAAAATCGGAACGCCACAAAATACCATTCCTTTATTAATTGAAATTTAATTTACTAAAGAAATTCATGAATATAGAACACCCTTTATACGCACTTTATTTTTTATGATTTATCAACCTTTTGCAGTTTATTTAAAGCTAACAAATACTTTTTAGATGGTAAGAATTTTTTGTGGATAATGATGATTTTTATTGATATAAGTACCACTAATTAGCCAATAATATAAATTTGCTATTTTTTTTTTTTTTAAGCATTGTGCCCCAAGCAAGGCGTGAAGCCACTAGGATGCTGGGGGTTGCGGAAGATTTGGAGCGAGAGCAGATAAGAGTGATAGGAGAAAGGAAGAGGAGAAGGATAGTGTGTAGATCAGGGTAATTGGAGATGTCGATTGACATTACATTTGAATAGTTGGAGATTATAGCTTTCAGGGAAACAGTAATTGGGGAGGTTGTTCCACTGGCGAGAGGTGCGAGGTATGAAGCTATTGGAGTACAAGAGACGGCTACATTTGAAGGCTTCTACGGTGTAAGGGTGAGAGCGGGATGCCAGCTTCGTAGGGCGCTTGAATTCATGGAGTCTGGGAACCAGAGAGAGCAGCTCATCAGAGCAGTTACCATGGAAGTATTTGTAGAAAAGACAGAGAGAGGCGACGGCGCGTCTGTGAGAGAGTGACTGTAGACGAGACGCCAGATAAATATAATATACTTGAGTGATTTATCGTGGAACAAGGTTTAGGAAGAATAGCAAAATGATAAAATTTATTAAGAACTATGAAGGAAAGGAAATTGTGGAGAGCCGTAATCACCTGAAAGGACACTGCACATAAAGAAAAATATTGTTTTTTCACTGTTGGCGAAAATCCTTTCGTCTGTTCTAAACGATGGTCGTTCCTCCTGTTTCAGTTTAGATCATAATGACGTTAAATTATCAGTCAGTCAGTTATATGCCATGTGTGATATCTTTCAACACATGACTGACGAGGCAGATGTTTTCCCGCAGTAGGTTGACATTTCTTTCTGCAGTAGTGTGGAATCCACCCTTTTGCGCACGCGCATATTGCACCCCTTCCTTTCACGTTTGGCTAGATATAGCAGTAAACCGCCGACGTGAGGAAGGCTGGCTAGCTACTCCTGATACCGTCTAGGACGGAATTTGAATTTTTCCCGCGCATTTTCTGACATCACCGACAAACAGCGTTTTCAAGTTAGTTGCGGCCTGATTTTTAAACTAGAAGGTCAACTCATTTATTACGTGTCCCTAACTCATACACGGGCCGGAATATCTTATTCTTAACTAACCAAAACTTCGACATGTCGATATCACACTTTTTCAAGATTTTTCCTCGTCTTGATGCGAACAACATGTTGAACTTTCCTCTGTTCACTACCAGAGTTCTACAACACGGTCGCCCTCACACCTTTCCAAGACTAATTTCCTCGTCTTGATGCGAACAACTCAGAATTTTCCTTCACTGAAGATTGATGAACTTTTCATACACCTCTTTTGAATTCTAACCTTTACGAACCAGTTTAAAAAAAGATAACCTTACACTCACATTACTAAACCTCGCAGTGAGTATTTTTCCTTGTTGTGTATGCTTACACCTTTCGTACAAAAAGACATTATTCCAGAACTTTCATTCTGAAGAAACTTTTCCCGCCTTAGCCATTTTGATTTTCGTTTTGGCGCGGAACTTTAACATTCCACTAATCACTACTTAATACAATCTGCCTACAGGCTAAGAACAGACCTTACCTTTTCTGACAGTCTCCACTGTTGAGACAAGATTATTTGATATTAAAATAAAATTTCATATATGTTTTCAACCAGACTCGTTTTGTCGTTTCCTCCTGTCTATCTATATTTTATTATTTTCCTCACTAAAGATAACTCATTTATTATTTTTACTTTGTTAGTGGATTCGGTAGTCATAAGTAGTGTCTGGCACAAGGCCACCTTTTAGTAAACCAGCACTGCATGCTACCGGGCCCGCAACAGTAGCAGAAAGAAATGTCAACCTACTGCAATAGCAAAAAGAAATGTCAACCTACTGCGGGAACACATCTGCCTCGTCAGTCATGTATTGAAAGATATCACACATGGCATATAACTGACTGATAATATAACCTTATTATGACCAGTTGCCATCCAAAGCAACCTGATCTATCCTGATATTTACCCATATCTGGGGGGGGGAGAAGAAGAGGATTCATCACTTTCCCAAGGTAATTAGCACGTAAGTGAATATAACGGTTTCGACTGGAATTCGAACTCGGCTCTCCGATTCCTCAATCCCTGCCTCTTGTTTTATTATACTAATTTGATATTCAAAATGCGAAGTATCTGATGTTTTGAAATTAAAGAGGAACGAATGAAAATGAGGCGTTAATCAATAAATTTAGTTTAGACGAGTGCACGTGTACTGTAAAAACAGAATCTGTGAAATTCTTATTTACAGTGAGTTATCGTAACAAATTCTATTAATTCAAATTTACAAAAGAAAAATTAGATCTCTCGACTGTCCTTAGTTTTAACTAGTGTACTATTGTGATTTTTATCTAATATGTAATTTCTTTTAATAATGACCAATTAATCCTCTATCAAAAGAAATATAACAAAATATTTTTCAATCTCGGAATTTTGAAATGAAGTTTTCAACACGTAAAACGAAATCCAGACAAAATTCCATCCCTTTATTAATCGAAATTTAATTTACTAATAAAAAAAAACATGAATGCATCACAGGACATCCTTTATACACCTTTTGCAACTTAAAAGCCAAATATTCCTAATTTTAATAAAAATATTTTTTCTATAATTTTCTATCGTATTCCATTTTTGAGAGTATAGCGTGTAGACTTCATATAATTTTTTTATTTAATTTTTACGGGCTTGTGGTCATATCAGGTTGAAACCCTGCTTCTCCTACGATCACTGAAGTTAAGCAATGTTCATTCACGCCAGTACTTAGATGAGTGAACGCTTTGGAATACTAATTGCTGTGCTTGGATTTGCAGGTTGTGTAATGGAAACATTTTTCGGCTTTAAATGACCCTAAAAGGGTTGATAATCAGTAAAAAACAAATCAATCAATACTTGATATACAGCGAGCTGAAATAATTTTAAAAAAGTATACAGTTATGAAGAAGGCAGTAAATGAATCGATGATTTGATACTGTTGATTACTGTTGATAATTCATGAGCTGAAAGTTTACTATTATTAATTGCATCATTGCATTGATGCTGGTCAGGACCTAGAAGGGTGGTCGCTTGGGAATACCAGGAGCTGTAAGCTAGGATTTGTGGTGGTTGTAATGGATAACGGCTCGGAATAAGAAATCGGGGACCTGGTTTGATTTCTCGCCGAGTTTGTTGCATTCACTTGCGCCAAATACTATTGGGAAATGTATGAATCTATTTCTTCCCTCCAGCTATGGGTTAAATAGCAGGACATAGTGAGTTCTATAGCCTTGTCAACAATCAATCTACCGCAGAAAGTAAGAATTCATTTGCCAAGTCAATCATCATTTGAAAAAAGATATGATGTCCCAAGCGTACACCACACATGGCACCTAAGTGTTGTAACCTAGAGAAGGTTACTGGTTAGAATAATCAAACGAAGGTTGGTAATGAACGATAATACTTAGAACAAGAACCACACATATAAGATTCGCCAGCGGTGTGTGGATTCAAGTGAATTCCACAATGAATCTCCTACTGCAGGATATCTACCAACCGCCCCACGCCGTTAGATATGACACAAGGCCGAATTTAATCTGGAGTATCCGAGCCCGTAGGCTTGGCCCAAAATTCCCCGTAGACCTCGTATAAAACGGGGTTGGGTAGCTGTTTCCCGAGACGAGACTCTGTCTTTCAACATAGCCTCGTCTGGGGATCCTCTCCGTGCAGAGGCAGAGAGTTTGACCAGCACAGCTGGAGACAAATCTCCAACTGCAGACCAACATACAGTATTTACTACTGTATTTATTTGAATGGGAACTACTCATTATCGTTCGTAGGTATGCCACAACACGAAGGAAGGAAGGAAGGAAGGAAGGAAGGAAGGAAGGAAGGAAGGAAGGGTTAATTAATAATATATATATATATATATATATATATATATATATATATATAGAGAGAGAGAGAGAGAGAGAGAGAGAGAGAGAGAGAAAAGAAAAAGAAGGCGACAGCAACGACATAATTCACATTTGGAGTAAAGGTCTGTAAAAATGAAAATACATTTGGATACACAATAATAATAATAATAATAATAAGAAGAAGAAGAAGAAGAAGAAAATTATGACCATTAAAACCCTTGCCATCACAGTGGACAATAAAGCTCCTTCCTAAGCATAACATGCATCACCCAAACGCTGATGCTTGCTTAATTAAGTCCGCATGTGATATATTTTTCTCCCTCCATTTCATTACATTACGTGTAATTTTTAAGAAAAATATTTGCTATCAAACTTAACAATGGCAAAATGGAATAAAACTAGTCATATAATAACCGTAATTTTAATGAATGCATCAACCCAGACTGTTTTAATAAAAATAAAAAACAAAAGAAAAACGAAAATAAGATGGAGTAAAAATAGTAATACGGTAATAGGAATAATGAAGAGTATATTAACCCAAAGTGTTGGGATAAAATCTACAATAATAAGATTGATTAAAACTTGCAATAAAATAAGAGTAACAAGGAAGATATTTCTGAGATGAAATATTGAAACTATTTATACTATTTACATCGTTCTTCCCAAACTTCACAAAGAAGGTATTCTTCACGGAACAATTGTTAGCTGCCAAGGCTCAGTGTGTCACAATCTGAGTCGCTTTCTTGTGGATATATGTGACCCTTTAATAGGAAAGTCACCATCATATGTCCAAAACTCCGCTCACTTCAGGGAAATAATGAATATTGCTCCCAATCCAACCAGATGGTGAGCTTGGCCGTGGTGAATTTTTCTCCAATGTACCCACGAAGGGGGTATTATTGGTAGTCAGGGACAGACTGGTCTCGGACACATCTATAGGAGAACGTACCAGTATACCAATAGATAATCTGACTTTCTGTGCATAACACATTTCAGAATGGGATCAGACATATATCGACAGGATGAAGGCTTGGCGACGGGCTCACCGTTATCACCAGCAATGGCTAACATCTACATGGAATATGGGGTCGGGTAGCTGTTTCCCGAGACGAGACTCTGTCCTTCGACATAGACTTGTCTGGGGATCCTCTCTGCCCGAAGGCAGAGAGTTTGACTAGCACAGCTGGAGACGAATCTCCAACTGCAGACCAACATACAGTATTTAACTGTATTTATTTGAATGGGAACTACTCATTATCTGTGAGATGAAGGCATCTCCAGCAATGGCTAACATCTACATGGAATACTTAGAGGAAATGGATTTAACATCATTAAAGCCAACTCTATGGCTGAGATACGTAAATGACACTTTCATATTCTGGACCCTACCAGGAAGAGGTCCAGCTACTACTGGACAGTGTGCACAAAAGTAGACCATCGTTACAGTTTACAATGGAGAGAAAGAAAAACACCAAACTCGCATTAGTACTAATATGTCGATCAGAGCATGGCTTCAAGATATCCGATACCTCAAGGTAAATTTCACCGGACAATACCTCAACCGACTCCCAACACTCATACAGTGTAATGAAAAGTGTCGTCCGCTTCTTACACTATCGCTCAGAAATCATAAGCGGCAATCCATAGATATATGAATGCCAGTGTAAACAGTACCCTGTAACGTAACAACTACCCTGGATACATAACAGCAATCTCGACAAACTGGAATAGAAGGGTGCAAGTTGATAACAACACTCAGAGCCTCGGTCTGTCTAGCAAATGTGAAAGGCTTATCAGAAAACATACAAAATATTTGTGGTCCATATAACTTCAGGTAAACCTTCAAGAGTAGTTCAACATTACGCAGACATCTCTTCAGAGTAAGACAACACATAGAGGAGAACATTGTTAAGGACTGTGTGTACGTCATCCTGTGTAGAAATGTAAAGAGGGAACAGCTAGCCCCCCTCAAGATAAGACAGCAGGAACACCATAAAGCCGTAACACGAGGGGTAATAGAAAAATCAAACATGGCTGGCCCTATATGCAATGAAAAGGGAGGCCACCACCCTAAATGGGATGAAGTTAAATAATATACAGAGAAAATCACTAGAAAATACGAAAACTCAAGGAACCAGCACATATGCTAGGCTACAACAATCTACTAATCCAGCCAAGCATAGAAAACCCATACAATATGTGAGCTAGCGAAAAACAACAATAACAAAAAAAGGAATGCTTGCTAAAATATATTTACGAAGAATTTAAGTTTATAAGTACTAAAAATTCATTCAGTTATGTCCCCAAGAACATATGGCCGAGTAAAAGCGTTGGCTGAGTATCCTAAAGAGTTGTCAGTTCAATATCTGGCCACAGCAGAGGTCACACAGTGAATTGTTACTAAAGGGAATTAACTGAAACTGAGGTATCCAAAAATGCATAGAACAGAGAACTAAATAAGGGGTTCGAAATCCCAACGTATATCACCTGAAGAAGGCGATATCAGAGCTGAAGTGCTGTGAAAAATGGTAAAAGTAGTGGTAAAAGTAGTAAGTGAATAACCTTGTAATAAAAGAATAGTAATAATGAAGACTGTCTTTAGCCAAAGGGCTGTAGTACAATTATGAAATCAGTTTGTAAACAAAAACCTGCGGAAATAATTTATTTTTCTTCATATTTCCATACGATCTTTAGAACTAAATGCTCAAAAATTGATAAAAGCTATGACTCTACCTTTTGATGTCAATACTTATTATATCACATTCCAACTTTTACACTGAGTGCAATAATGATTTTCCCAAAGAAGTGCAAAATCAACCTGCCTTATTGTACACACTTATATACGAAGATGGATACCTCTACACCCACAACTTCGTTCATACCTTTTGTATTTTTCTTTATTGTTTGGTCAGGAAATACAATATAGTATTGTTAATTGTACTTAATTGCAGATTCCTTTTTATACATTCTTGTCTCAACGAAACTGGAATATATTCGCTATCGACAAATATTACTACGACTACGCTCACTCTCTTCTCTCAGTGTTATAGTGGAACACACCAATTCTATAGTTAATAGACTCTCCCACCTATAATAAGTAGGAGTAGTAAGAGTAATGAGTCAGTCGCTAAGTCGTTCAGTGATTTGGTCAGTCAGTCGATGCCGGACGACCGTTAGTCGAATATTAAAGTATCAGCGACCACCACTAGATTTCTCTGCGTCATTACCTATTATATCAAGTTCCTAACGTTTTGTACGTCGAACCTATTTTAGGACCGACTTAGTACAAATACAAGTTATCCACTGTGAAACCACTCCATAACACTCAGTAAACATTAAAATCGAATACAAGTATTGAAACTAGCAAATGAAAGACCTACTCCATACTAGTTCCAAATATTGTTTATTTATGCTGGGATTACGTAATTAAATTTTGAAATTGGGTGTAGTTTATTTCTACTAGCTAAAAATATTTTCTTAGGTCACTGCATAAATCCCATAAGATAGCATCAAATAATATTTTCCAATACTTTATTTAATGTCCAATCTATTTTTTATGCGTCAATTTTTGATTATTTGGTAGAAAGACAATGATTAATAAGCTTGTTCTACAGTCTTATACAAACGGCCTGAGTTTGAAGCTGTTGTGGTACGATCCACCTAATTTACATAGTGGAGTACCGACCATATAAATATGGTTGGTACCGGGAAGACGGGGGAGGAAGAAGAGATCCAATCCAGAGACTCTGAACCGACTGCGACTAAGTCAACCCATTCTACAGGAACGGTCTTCCCAAGAATATACCAAACTATCTGTAAATATTGTGTACCCTTTCTTGTGTCAATACATTTTGTTTAAGTACATTTTGTGTTGTATTATTATTATTCCATGCTTTATTCAAGTTTCAACAGAAACTTACCACATACTCTTTGTAGATATACTAACTTGCTGTGTTAGAAATCGCAAGTTAGTTCTGCAGACAATTGCTATTGAAATGAGTTCCATGCACATTGGCGTGCCTCATATTTCTTGATTAACTGCATGTAGGAGAAAAGTTCAAGATGCAAACTACTGTAATTGGTTAAAACAAAGAAAAATGTACGGAAGTTTAAATATCTGGGAAGAGTTTCAATTAAGTATAGAAAAAATAGCGCATTGGTATTGTATAAGATGGCTTCCTTAAATTAAGCAAAGTATTTAGTGGATGAAGACGTTGGTTAGATTCAGTGACTGGGCCCAAAGAGTTGTGAATTCCATACCAGGCCACAGCAGTGGCAAACCAAAACTTGGAGAGTTAAGCTAAAGGGAAATAACTGAGACATCCAGAAGAGGCGTGGCAAGTGGAACAAGAACAATCTACCCCGGTGGTCGAAATAAAGGGTTAGAATCACTTGAAGAAGGCCGGAGTGTAAAACTGCTGAAACATTGTGAATATGGCAATGAAGATGAGGGCAACAGTTTGATTAATATACCTTATATACTCGCGGATAGGTTGCTCCACCGGATAAGTCGGACCCGCCCCCTACTTTAGGGCTTAAATAATTGATGAATTACTGTTGACTTGCATATAGGTCGCACTATAATCTGGGGAGTTACATAGACCATTTTAAACGTAAGAATTATCAGATGTCTACGTTTATTTCTACCTTAATGTCAAAACTTAAAATTAATACACTTTTGCAGTTAAAATACATTTTGTCAATCCACATGTAAACAAAAGGAAGTAACTGTTGTACCAGTATTTTTATATTTACCGCATATTATTTTTACATCAAGTCAACTTGACAAAAGAAAAAGAAATAAGAAGAAAATGTTACAGTACATTTAGAAAAAAAGTCTTTATCTATTTATATATCAAGTTACAGTTTTAAAATTCATTCAGAACTGAATCCCAAGAATTCTTCTTTACTACCATCCCTGTCAAACATCATTCTCATTTGTTCATCAGTTAATAGGGTTTCATTATTGTCCATTTCATAGTAGTCATTAAACTCATCATCATTTGTGATATAACCATCTTCATCTTTGTTTGAAGCAACCCTATCCTTATTCTTGGCCTTTTCCATGCTTGAAGCAACGAAATCCTCATATAATATGTCATCTCCAGTTTCATCCATGGCATTTGAGTTACCACTTTTTTTGAGGGACAATAATCTTTCCTTAAGGGAATTAAGGTTGTGTTGTTTTATATTTATGTCGAGAGTATAGTTTGCACCCCTAATATTTTGTAATATTTTTTCGTAAAATAAGTGCGACCTATCCGCGAGTATATACGGTAAATAATGTAAATAATAAAGACCTCTCTTTGAAATTCTGAGAATATTACTGAAGTAGGCTGAATAGTAAAAATACCGAAGCGTTACAAGAAGCGCAAGGAGGCCCCGTAATTCAAATAATCCAGTGGATAATGTAAGGGAATATCAATATAAGCACTTCGTGGTGAAAGGCTGACCGAGAATTTATCGGGGTTTGTGAACAGCAATGAGTGAAGGATAGTGGGCAAAAGAGACAAACAAGACAAGTTTTTATTTTATTAAGAATTTTGAAACGAAATCCTCATCAATTAATCATTTTCGATACCTGTCAATAATTATATTCCTTCTGTCTGACAAAAAATCAGTCAATCACGAAGCTGTTCAAACAATTATCAGAACTATCGATGCGAACGTAGAGAGACGCCATGTTTTATCTTCTTTATTTCTTAAAGACAAATGCAAAAGAATTGGCAAATCAAAACGGAAAAAATACACATATGTATCTAGCTTTCTATCTATCTATCTGTCTATCTAGGGTGGCTCATATCTATCTATATAATTACCTCGTTCAGCTCATATCTATCTATCTATGTAGGTAGGTAGGTAATTCATACATTTTCCATCAATCCGTCTATCTAGCGATCTATCTATCTAGATCAGCTCATATCTATCTATCTATCTATCTATCTATCTATCTATCTATCTATCTATCTCATTCTGTTCCTATCTATCTCATTCTGTTCCTATCTATCTATATATCTATCTATCTGACTGTCTATCTATGTAGGTAGGTAATTCATATATATTCCATCAATCCGTCCATCTAACGATCTATCTATCGAGATCAGCTCATATATATCTATCTAGGTCGGCCCATATCTATCCATCTATATATTTATCTATCACTTTGTGCTCATATCTGTCTATCTAGTTCAGCTCATATCTATCTATCTGTATATATATATATATATATATATATATATATATGTGTGTGTGTGTGTGTGTGTGTGTGTGTGTGTGTGTGTGTGTGTGTGTGTGTATCCGTTTGTGCTTTAGTGTGTGATAACATTATACTTATAGGTATGCTATATTTATGGGTTAAAGTGCTCAATGTCAGGGATAGTTTTTATGGAAATATAAAATTGGACATTTTGGTCAACCCGCTGTGGTGACAGTCTATTTCATGCTTAAATGCAATCTTTATTACATGTGTGTTGTCTTTTTTGAACCGACTATTTTTATATGCTTCTCAATGGTGCATTATGGGTAGAAGGCGTATTGAATTATCCTAATGGTTATTGGGTGGGATATAACGCTTATGTTTAAAATTATTCTAAAGTCTATTGAGTTGGAATACCTGTGGATCCGAATGCAGTTAATTGTAGGAATTTAAGTGCTGTATTTTAACTAATATTACTCATTATTTATTATCGATTATTTTGTTGATTATTATTATTATTATTAGATTTACTTGTGTTTATGTGTGGACTCGACCAGCCTTGAGCAAATTGTTTGAAACAACCACTTTAGTTTCCTTTCTTTCACCGTGTGGTCGGATTTAGAGCCACTGGAGTGACAGGCTGTGACCGATTTCTGTTTTTTCCTTAGATAAGTTTATTTGCGGTGGATGAATCTATTTTCTATTTTCGGGGCGTGTGATGAAATTTGTTCGGCCTTGAAACATATTGCATCATTAATGATTGCATCAGATTTTTATCACGCCGAGACACTATTGTCTCGACTGCCGATTAGTTGTACAACGGCCATTGTCAGCGATGGACTTTACTCTAAGGAAGCGTACGAAAATTGAAACGCTGCACGAACACACTGGCAAGCCTTACCAGTGAGAAAATCAAAGTACTATAGACTGGCCCGGAAAATCTACTGATTTAAATCCAATCGAGAATCTGCGGACAATCTGCAAGGAACGACTTCGTGGAATGGACCTACGAAGTACTGACATGTGCACTGGGTCAAGTTTCATTGGAAAAATACGAAAGAAAAGTAAATAATAACAAAATTATTCGTTTTGTTTCAATTAATTTGCACAAAAGTGAAGTTTGTTAATTAGTTTATTGTTTACTTAATTTCTTTATTGATTTAGATTTTTTATTTTATTTTTTTATTTTATTTTTCTGATTTATTTTTCATTCTTTTTTTTTTAGTTTTCGATTTTTAAGGAATTTAGTAAAAGTGTTTTCATGTTTTCACTTTGAGGTGAGATCTGAAATTTATTTAGTAAATTTTGTTGGTCTGGGAAGGTAATTATTTTCTTCTCCACAGTTTTTGAATTTATTGTTGTAGAATGTATTGTTTTCTTTATTTTTTATTATATTTTTATATTTATTTTGCTTGTTTTAATGCCCTATATATGTTTACAAAGCATTGTGCTGTTCGCGTATTTACCATTTTTAAAAAATATTTTCTATGCCGAGTTTCTTTTTTCTAAAGTCCTTCACTTAAACATATACATAGATTTTCTTTGTTATCTGATACTTTTACAGTGGCTTTGTATAGTACATTGGTTTGTAAGCAATTGTCATTTAAGAGACGTTCGTTTTTTTTTTGTTTTTTTTTTTTTTTTGCTCTGTAGTTACAGGAGAGTTTGATTTGTGCAGGTGGCTTGTTATTTTTGATGTACTAGTTTATTATTTGTGTCATGCTCTCGGTACAACTGTAGCTAAATTGTACTGCGTTTTTGTTGAATATCTTATGGAATGTTCTTGATGGTGGGTGGGTTTAACGAATATTTTTCCATTGTTTTTACGATATTTCTATGGTGGTTGAAATATATAATGTTTCTTTTCCAGTTATTTTTGTGCTGTGTGAGGTGTACGTAACCATTGCTAAACATCCACATTATAATTTTGGAGCTGTTTCACAGTATTTCTTGACTTCGTTGAAAATATTTCAATGGGAGAATTATCAGATAATCTGCGGTTAATTAATTGTGCAATCTGTTGGATTATTGATGGCTGGTGGTTGGCAGTTACATGTATGCAAAGTCGTTTGTAGCTGGGTTTTCTATACAATTGCTATGGATCTATTCTTAAATTGAATGTAACATCTAAGAAATGTACTTATTTTAGGTTTGTTTTTATGTCTACGTCAAATGCTATATTCTTTAATTTTTTCTGATTTTGTCCGTTTTTTGTCTGTTTTTTTTTCTTAGGACACAAAAACAAGTATATCTACACACACACACAAACACACACATATATATATGTCTGCTCGTATCTATCTATCTATCTATCTATCTATCTATGTCTGCTCATATCTATCTATCTATATATCTATATATGTCTGCTCATATCTATCTATCTATCTATCTATCTCTCTCTCTATATATATATATATATGACGAAATATAGTCTTAAGGTGTGCTATATTTATGGGATAAAATGCTCAATATCAGAGATAGAGTGTGTGTAAATATAAAAGTGAACATAGAAGTCAACACTTAGAGGCGACAGGCTTTTTCATGCTAGACACAATCGTCAGGTCACAGGTGTTGTTTTTTTTTCTAGGATATTTATATATAAGGGTCAGTGGTGTATTGTGTGTAGTCTATTTTGGCGGTTATTTTGCCGGAAGTCGTTTTTTTGTTTATTTATTTAATTGGGTTAATTTATTTTGCTTGTTTTTTTTATTTATTTTTAGTTTTATTTTATTTTTTATGTTTATTTCTTATTTTATATATTTATTTTTATTTTAATCGGTGTTTTATTAACGTAGCAAAAACTTTTTTCGATCGCTTATTTAATGATTTTCTTTTGCTTTGGGAAGATAATTAAAGCTATATATTCAATTTTGGGGGTTGGTTTCTGTAGTTTCTTTTAACTATTATTTTGGTGGAAGGTCTGTACTTATGGGAGGCACGATGGAGTCATGGATAGCGGCTGAGCCTAGCTAGAATTCCAATCGAATTCTTTATATTCATATAAGTGCTTATATTTTTGGGAAAGGTATGAATCCTCGTCTTCTCCCACCAGCAACTGGCAGAAAGAAATGGCAACCTACTGCGAGAAAAAATCTACCTCGTCAGTCTTGTATCGAAAGATATATGATCGCCTATGCGTGTATCACGCATAGCACATGACTGAAGTCTTCTTAGTAGCGCCCGACGCTCTATTTGTACAAACTTGAGCATCGAATATCTTAAGCAAAAGCGGAACACAGGATACATGTTTTTGAAACTGAAGATGCCTGTGGCTAAGTCTCGAAAATCTAAACGCGACAAGAGTGTTTTTTTTGTTTTTTTTTTTTTTTAATTACGCTCATATCACCTCCACTTCAGATACGACATAAAAGCATCTGAACCCGTGACATTTCTTTGATGCTAAGCTTTAAAAGATTTGGGATTCGATATTTTTCATATGGACCTCTCGAAAAAGAATTGAATATATATATATATATATATATATATATATATATATGTTTCCTCGTTGTGAAATTTTATCTGTTCAGGTCGGAATAAATAAAAATTACTGTAGATAAAGTACGATTGATAAAGTTCAGATTTGCGGGAGTGCATTCTGGGTGCAGAGGTGGGGAGGATTTAAAACGCTTCATTCCACGGCTACAACTCGACTCAAATTTAAAGAATAATATCAGAATGATTTTTCGAAAATGTGAGTAAATATAAGATCGATGAAAACAATGTCCGACCGGGAGAGGTATAGAATGGTTTAGGCATTCTATCTACTTATACGTAGATGGTGATCATGATGGTGGTGGTGATCATGATGATGATTTTTTTTTTACAATGGCGTTCACCCTGTATAAGCCCCGAGAGCCTCTTGAAGTAGAGTATTAGGAAATTTAGAAAAATCCAACACATTTTTTTTATGAAAATAAAAATAAGAAATTATCTGCAATTAGTAGAATGAAATACAATACCACTTGCAACATGGTCAGGTCGCCGGCAACTAAAGCGGTTTCTCCCACCATGTTTTTTTTTTGGTAAAGTGATTAGCTCGACATCCAGCAGTATTAAAAACGCTAGAGGGCGGATAAATCTTGTCGATTCAATGGCCATCTAGCACAATCGGTTAACCTGAGATCGAATGCAGTCAGTGCGTTGATGACAGACGATTACTGAGCGGGTTGGTTACTTGACTGAATTCAGTGGATCAGGGCGGAGGGTTCCCGTGGCAGATCTCGACCACGTGTCTGTGACCAGTGTGATCATTTAAGTTGGGGGACATCGTTCGACCGGGAAAGGTATAAACTCCCCCACGTTTAGGCATTAGCGAATATATCTGCGGCGTTCTATACGTTGGGAACAGGCCAGGGTCTCACTTGCACAATCGGTCATGGGACTGTGTGATAATAATGGTGATGATGTTGGTGATGATGATGATGATGATGCTTTTTTTGGATCCTTTTTTACAGTCCTGTTCACCCTGTACAAGCCCCGGGAGCCTCTTGAGGCAGAGGGTTACACTGTTTATATGGTGGCGAAGATAACTCTTAACCCTAGACATGAACAGGTTAAGATTGCATTGATCGGGTAAGCATTTTCTTGAGAGTCGGGTCCAAAGGGTAGCGGTTCACAGGAAGAAACTGCTCGAGTCGAACTTACTTCTCACCAATGTGATACCGAGAGAATGTGTATGGTTCGCTAGAATCTGCTTAGCATGGCGGGTCCTAGCCGTGACGGTGACGACAATGATCATAAGGTATAAAGTGGGCCTAAGAAAAGTTTTTAGCCGGGAGAAATAAACTACATCCAAGTTCAAAATTTAATCGCGTAATCTCAACTCAACATAAATAAACAGTATATTGAACTAGTATGCAATAGGTCTCCTACTAGCTAGTTTCAGTACTTCTGTTCGATTTTTCATAGATTTGAGCATGTCATCAACAACGGTCTGATGTATATTTTGCCGCTCCTTTAGCAACGTTACTTTAAGGTTTGTCACTGACGCGTTTTTGGTTCCACGCTCTCGTAGATTTCGGTCAAGGTTCTACTAAACATGCTCTAGTGAGTTCATGTCAGAACTTTGGACTTTGTATTGTTGGTCATTTTGATATTAAAATGTACTGTTGATTTTTGTTTGAGGATTCACTATATACCCATAGATGGGAGCCTAACAGGTGTTGCCAACCAAGATCAGGGTGGGCCTGAGAGTAAAAGCAACTAAAAGATGGTTTCACGCTCCTCAAACACTCCAAACTCCAGATCAGAGAACATGCTGCCAGATGTAGTTTATCGTCACACCGAGGACATGCTAGCAATGACAGCAAACAGACTGCTGACTTTATTTTAAAGAATTTCATAACGATATTATTTGTTTTAAGCTATCTTAAACCTGCGTTAGTGACATGGGGTGTTTTGTTAGCCCAAAATATTTGAAGTAACGATAATTCCTTCAGTATCTGTCTATATTTCTGAGATGAGGTATTATGTACACTATTTACATAGTTCGGACTATCATCCTTATCTTTGTTGTCATATTTATCACAACGTTTCGGCCGTTGTACGCTCCGGCTTTCTTCAGACACAGATGTCGTTAAGGACACATGGTACAGTAGATAAAGGCGTTAGTTAGATCCAGTGACAGGAGCCAAAGAGTGTGAGTTCAATACCTGGTTAAGGCAGTGGAGAACTTGGAAGAGAATTAACAGATGTGAACGCCCCCCCCCCGGTGTCGCTGCGCCAATCGTGACGTCTGCCTGGCCGCGTCCGCCGTGCTGTCCCGGTCGCGGCGCCAGTTGTGACGTCACACCGTCTGTCCCCGCGCCGTCGCCGTCCTATCCTGTCCTTTGACGACCAATGTGACTTGGTATTGGTCGCGGCACCAAATGTGACGTTCTAACCTTTTGCTGATTCGGATGGGAATCTGGTTAGATTCGGTATCAGCCTTGTCGTTCCCAGCTCGCCTCCAACGTCTGGTTACCGAAGTAACTATTTTGATTTCTAGTCTAACCTACCTACGTTGTGATTTGATCTTAGGTAGACGAAATCAATCAGTCGCCGGGCCGTAATGCAAGTCGAGTTCGAACAAGGGCGATAAGTTCAAATGTGTTAAAAAAGGATAACAATATTTTATATCTGGTTGCTGAATAGAGGATTGCGTCTTCTTCCCTGAAGAATGCGTCCTCCGGAAAAGCACGTCTCGCTATATGACGGTTCCGTATAAGATACAGGTTCGATTCCCGTCGGAGGATGCATATTTTCTATGAAAATTTCTCGGACATTCAGGCCGGCAAATGTTGTTTAATACTGTTTTTTATAACCAGAGCATTTACTTAAATATTTGTATCTATAAAAAAAGAATCTATAAACATAAAATGTCTTTGTCCATTTCATAATATATATATATATATATATATATATATATATATATATATATATATCAACTATCAATACCCAGTACGGCCGTCAAGGAAGATTTAATTAATCAGTTCAATGTCCAGTACAAAACTATGTAGTCCTCGTTTTATATCCTATTTTTCGACGCAGACTACGTTTTAAAAACATTTATTAGCTCATTATTTACAACAACATTTAATGAAAATTCTAGTCGATAATACAAAGATTCATTTTAAATCAAATAGTCGTACACAACTTATCATCAGGGAAGCGTTGCTTATTAAATACCGTCAACCGTACAGTATTTAGCACTGGAAACGGTGTGTTAAAGTTTTTCTAGAAATAGAAGTGATGCCCAGGTCAACTGGGCGCGCATAGAACGTGACGACCAAAAAAGCATACAACCCCACCGCATGTATGCCACACAGCGAAACTATGTTGAAGTCAAGCCGAAAGCGAACGAAATAATTATAATATCTATATTCTTTAAAACCTAAAAAACGGACAAAGTTAGAATGCTGGAAAAACCAAGATTGATTACATCTTCCTTAACAGAAAGGTTGATGCCCAATTACATATTACTCTCTATCTCTCTCTCTCTCTCTCATGTATATATATATATATATATATATATATATATATATATATATATATATGTGTGTGTGTGTGTGTGTGTGTGTGTGTGTGTGTGTACATAACTAGCTATCCGTGCTTGTTCATATCTATCTATCCATCTATTTCTCTCTCACACACACACACACACACACTCTCTCTCTCTCTCTCTCTCTCACTATAAATAGACATGCTTGTTTATATCTATCTACTATGCTTGTTCATATCTATCTATCTATCTATCTATCTATCCCAGTCTCTTCACCAATCTATCTATCTATCTATCTACCTATCTATCTATCTATCTATGGTTGTTCATATCTATCTATCTATCTATCTATCTATCTATCTATCTATCTATCTATCTATCCCAGTCTCTTCACCAATCTATCTATCTATCTATCTATCTATCTATCTATCTATCTATCTATCTATCTATCTATGCTTGTTCCTGTCTATCTATCTATGCTTGTTCATACCTATTATTGTATGTATACTTGTTCATATCTATCTATCTATCTATCTATCTATCTATCTATCTATCTTTTTGCTTGTTCATATCTAACTATTTACCTATCTATGCTTGCTCATAACTGTCTATCTATGAAAAATATAGAATTTTCGGTCAATTTACACTGTTACCAAATCATGTCAGAAGTGGATATCTATCTATCTATCTATCTATGTTTGTTCTTATCTATCTATCCATCTATTTATGCTTCTTCATAGCTATCTATCTACCTTTGAACAAATTTCGTTCATTTTACACTGATACTAACTCATTTAAGAATTGGCCAGTTTGCTGCTTACTGCAGTATTCTGTTCGGCGCACTTAAATTTCTTCTAAACATACACAGTTCTTTCGACTCTCATCGTCCGTCATATACGTTTGTTGAGAACACGTATTCAGTAATTGGAATTTTCTTACTTAATTCTACGAGGTTTTCCACAGCTACTTGAAGCTTTTATACTGATTAGTATTGAAAAAAGATTTTCTTTCTGTCATTTCTGGGGATGATATTGGTATTCTTGTGAAAAACTCCACAGTTTTCTAGATTGTTCACTGTCCCACAGTCTGTGATTTGTAAATTATAAAGGTTTGACAGGTTTATTGATATTTGCACACATTAAAAATCAACACATTCCAATTTTAATTATGCTTTGAAAACAATTTCAAATTAAAATCTCTCGCATAGGCCTTTTTATGACTGTAAATCTCACGGAGAGGCACTTTTATGTCTGACATTTTCATTTTCTTATAAAAACTTCATCGGACATTTACTATAAACGGATTAACATAACTAAATACAACAATACTGAAGAAATTCCTTTATATATCTATATATATAAATAATTTATAACCTTTGATTTTATTTATTTTACTGATTACTTTTTAGGATTGAGTGAACTTTTTTGGGAGGCTTCCGATAGGAATTCTAAAATAATATTATCACAATCAATCTATCTCTTCTTCACATCGACCTATCCTTCTTTATATCTATATCTATCGATACTTGTTCATATCTATCTATCTATCTATCTATCTATCTATCTATCTATCTATATATATATATATATATATTTCAGTTATTCTGTTTTGATTAGTCTTACTCTTATGACTATCGTCTTTTCATGTTGACTTGAATATCGTCTAATGTTAATTATGTTTTAATAACTATGTCCTGAAAAAGGTCTACTAGACCGAAAAGTCTGACGTCGACATAGAAACATCATTGAAACAGCATATTTGCATATTCGGATTTTTGTTTTTTCCATATATTTTTCTTCATATGCATGTTCATATCAATCTATCCATTTATCTATCTATGTATGCATGTTCATATCTATCTATCTATCTATCTATCTATCTATCTATCTATCTATCTATACATGTTCATATCTATCTATCTATCTATCTATCTATCTATCTATCTATCCATGTTCATATCTATCTATCTATTTATCTATCTATCTATGCATGTTCATATCTATCTATCTATCTATACTTGTACATATCTTTCTATCTATGCTTGTAATATCTACTTATCTATGCTTGTTCATATCTATCTATTTAGCCATGCTTGTTCATATCTTTCTCTCTATCTATCCATCCGTTGGTTGGTTGATTTTGTATAGCGGTATCTTATCCTCTATGGGTTATTGAATGCCGGAATCCATATATTTTGTATGTGTTCAACCCCAGTAAACAGGTATTTTTGCTTGTTTTTCTTTAACGACATATCAATCTCTATGGGTTGTTTAATGCCAAAATCTAAAAATTTTGACTACAATCTTATAGCTTCAACAAAATACATTTTGAACGGAAGTGTATGCAATTAATTACAGATAAAAAGTAATGATAATTTTCCTAATAATATGTACTGTTGGCAACTTTCTTATATCAAAATATTTGTTGGTATTTTTACTATAAAAATTATATTTTTATTCTTTCATAATGTTTTGTTTTTGTTGGTGTTTCACTATTTGTCCACAGGTGGGGGTCTTAACAGGTGATACGTCCCTGGGTCAGGATAGACCTGGGAACAACAGAAATTAAGAGGTTTCATCTAAACTTTGTGGCCTTGTTCGTAGTTAATATTGTTAAGAGTTTGCTTTTTTCTTTTTTCTTAATAAAGTTCCATTATTTTAAAGCTCCATTAGAACCCACACACAAATTTACCAGACTCCATTAGAAACATACTAGTAGAAAACACAAATATATTAACTTCATCCACCTGTAAAAAAAGATTAAAAATAATGGAAGCTTTAATAATAAAAAAGAAAAGGCCAACTCTTAACAATATTAACTACGAACAAGGCCACAATGCACCTAACCGTATTCGGAAATTAAAAACATCCCTATAACACACTAAAACGTACACATAATGCACACACTCAATTAAGCTGAAAAATCGAATCATCCTTAATAATGGCTAAAGTTAGCACTAAAGCACTCGGAAATATAAAACATTTGGACAATTTTTACACACTCTTTTGAACACAAGAAAAATTTTTAAAAAGTTTAACCGTGGTACCTTGTCTGTCGTTTTAATGAAACATGCATAAACGAAGGATTGCTACCTGAATATAAAACTCTCTCTCTCTCTCTCTCTCTATATATATATATATATATATATATATATATATATATATATATATATATATATAATGGATAAATTCTGTATTATTTTTTTTCGACGTTTATTTTTTTTTTTTTAGCTTTCTCAGTTAAATTTATATTTCTGACACGAACTCAGTTCAAACCGGGACTGATAAGATAGACGACGGATATCTTCGTCTGCCGAAATAGGCTATTCCCCATATGATGTGATTTGGGATTTTATTGTTTATTATTTGGTCTGTAATAATAAATACATTAAACTTTGTTTGTGAATCAGTTTTAATATTTTATATTACTAGGATCCACTTGGATTATATACCAACAGATTTATTACCATTACTATATCTCTATTTATAAAAGGCAGGATGTGTGTGTGTGTGTGTGTGTGTGTGTGTGTGTGTGTGTGTGTGTGTGTGTAACGAATGCACGGCCGCAATTTTCGACGGATTTGCACCAAAATTTACACGCACATGCTCCAAGTTAGCGGGAAAGGCCAAGACCGACTTTGTATTTCCCAACTCCCATCGATAGTGGAAATAATCGATTTTTTCATGCTTCTACGGCAGTTTTCATGTAGCTTGCGGTCATTTTCTACTGGCCAGAGTGAGAGCCTATAGCTGGCTGCCATGAATAGACAGGAAGATTCTATTGGCCAGCGTGAAAACAACTGACTGACACGAATGTTAACTAGCATGCTAGCATGCAAAAAAAATCGATAGCTTCATTCGTCACAAGTAGGAAAAATTTAAATCTGCAAGACACTTTACTCCAATTGGCTCATTCGCTTGCTTAAACTCAACATTGATTCTGATTCCGCAGAACTGGGTTGGGTGTGAAAAAGTATTAGTTGTTAACATTCTTTTTTCATTCGGTTTTTCTAGTTACGAGTCCCTTTTTAAAGCTGATCGTTTTGTGTTCATTTTGTTTAGTTTTTTTTCGTAACAGATTTAATGTTTCGTATAGAGCTTAGAAAAAATTCGCAGTGTGAGATAGGCAAGAAGTAAGGCATGTAGCAACATCAGCACGGCAAAGGGCACTCCTTTAAAGGCAAGGAAGGGGAAAATATTTTAAGTCAAGTGATAGCTATTGCTTTATGAGCCGTACGATTTTTGAATCAAGCACGGGCAACGCCTGGCCATGCTGCTAGTTGTTTCATATATTTTAATGTTGTAAAAGTTTGTACTTGTTTCAAAATTATTAATGTGATATTTCCCAATTAAAGAATTTAGTTGAAATTGCGTTACAGTTATTGATGTGAAGATTTTGGAAATGGTGGGATTATTTTTTTTATTAATCAAGTGATAGCGATTGCTGTATGTGTCGTACGATTTTTGAATCAAGCTCGGTCAAAGCCGGGCCATACTGCTAGTATATATATATATATATATATATATATATATATATACAATTATTATTTTATTAAATAAGAAGTCTGAGATAATGGGTCGATAGTGATATATTAGTAAATATTTATTTTGTTACTTTAATAATAATAATATAACATATTAAATGAAATAAAATATTAATTAATAATACAAATGCAACACAAAATATTATAATTTGATTAACAATACAAATTAACAAATCTAACAAATTAATTAATAATATGACATAGCAAATTCTATACAAACCATAAAAATAAATTTAATTCTAAAGAAAAATCTAATTTACAACTGAAAAAAAATCTACATTTAAAAAAAATAAATTCCTGAACAAAAGCAAATATTCTTAAACGTGCGCGTGTCATAGAACTTTAAATTTATGAACACGCGCACAAAACAGCATAAAAATAGATTGAAAAAGACGCGAAGAACGGGAAAAAAGTGGAAATATCATTTAAAACATGAACCCCCAGAAGAAAGTCGGCGAATAAAACAAAAATTGATATTTAAAAGTTAAGTAATTTTACACACATATATATATATATATATATATATATATAACCAAGTATAGGATTGGTGTATACGGAATAAATTCCAATAACCAAAAAATACTATTCTTAAAAGAGTGCTCAATACAGAATAGAGTAAATATAATTATTAATTCACAAATTATAACATAAATATGTATATGTTATAGAATCACTACAAACTTAGCCATTTCGTTTCTACACTTCTGGTGTCTTATCAAGTGATAATTATACATACATATATATATATATTCTCTCTCTCTCTCTCTCTCTCTCTCTCTCTCTCTCTCTCTCTCTCTCTCCATATACATATATATATATATATATATATATATATATATATATATATATAGATAGATAGATAGATATATAGATAGATAACTAGACTCGTTTCGAAAAAACCTCGAATTTTTGATTTGCTAATCAAATCAATCTCGAGGGAAAAAAGGTTTTAAAAAAAGAAAGAGCTACAAACATGAACTTCTGCCGACAAAAAAATCGCACAGATGCAGGTCTGAAGCCCAAAGAAAAAGCCCCGATACGAATAAACAACTAACTAACAAAAGAGCTCAATACAAACTTTCCCTGACGATCTGTTTAGGTGAAACCTAGGTAGGTTTGTCTGGCTCACTACACTAGGTATATATATATATATATATATATATATATATTCGTCTGTGTTCCGAGTCCTTTCAGCACGTGAGCGATCATGGCTTTCATTTACTTCCTGTCTTTTATTGGCCATATTTAGTTAGCAATTTTTCATCAATGCAGGTTCCGTTAAAAAAGGGTGTTTTTTTTATCGATTCTTTTAACACGTGTTATTTTTCTTTCTGGTTTACCATATTGTCTGAGTCTCTTCTACCCTGATATTTAACCTATAGCTGAGGGAAAGAGAAGAATTGGCTTCACGCCTATTCAAAGTTCATCTGTGGGAAAGTGAAAGCATTTGGAAAGGCTGGAATTTGAACCCGTTTACCTGATTCCAGTCCCCTACCATCACTGATGTCCATTACAGTAACCGCGCACTTATAGTAACAGTTTCCTTTCCTTATCCTTGATTAGTCAAATCAGACTAAAAATAAATAATTGCTGATATATCTGGGCCGGAACTCTACAATCTTCTTCTTTCAAACTTTGACAGAGTTTAAAAGAAGGCTTTACGCGACCTTATGGGTGATGAAACAAAAATGCGCCTGAACTGATGTCAGCAGGAGGGATTAGCTATCCTCACTAGCAGATAGACAACCTTGAATCCGTATATGCATATATGTATATGAAGACACATGTGTGTGTGTATGTGTGTGTGTGTGAGTGTGTGTGAATTTTGTGTGACTACTTACTCAGATTTAAAGTTATATGTCTGAAAGGGAAGAACTTGATAAAATATACCGAAATGAGCGTGTAATATTGCCGGAGAAAATCTCATACGTTTTGGCGATTATCCCAAAAATGTCTCGTCTTATTGAACATGTCTGAACGAGATTTATTTTATGTGTAGCTAATATAAGAACGCCGTGGGAAAGACGATCAATTATAAACCTAGTCTTCGGCTTTGGCTGGCACAAAGTGCCACCAAAAAGGCGGGAATATTAGAAAATAGCAGGAAATTATTCTTTTTTTTTTTTTTCAAAAATAACTAGATAACTTAACTTCTGGGTATAGTGCAAAAGATGATAGAAAGTAAAGAAAAATAAAAGGGAGTGAATGCTTGGATTCAGGCGAGTAAAATGGCAACTGATATTGCGATGATAAAGTTGGAAACATCGCTATGCTCTCAGCATGTTGGGTAAGAAGCCTCCGTATAAAAAAGTTTCTTTCATGAACTACTTCCGTCCTTGTCACGTGAAGCAAAGAAAGACACGCAAAGTGAATATATTATTTATTATCAGAAACAAGCATTGCTATGTCAAGTCACTCTCCGAAAGCTACTAAACCGATTCCCCTACCAGCTTTTTGTGGTGTGGAAGATGGCCAGACGCACAGCAAAAGGAAAAGCAAAATATTCCAAGATGAAGAAGAGACTCGAGGCAACGGAGTTATTGTTCTACAGAAAGATGCTAAGGATATCATGGACCGAGCGTGTGAGCAACGATGAGGTTTTGGAGAGGATGCAAACAAGAAGGAAGCTTATACTTAACATCAGGAAGAGGCAGATGAAATTTCTGGGACACGTAATGAGAAAAAAAGACACTCGAGACAGTGGAGGTATTGTTCTACAGAAGGATGCTAACGATATCATGGACCGAGCGTGTGAGCAACGATAAGGTTTTGGAGAGGATGCAAACAAGGAGGAAGCTTATACTTAACATCAGGAAGAGGCAGATGAAATTTCTGCGACACGTAATGAGAAAAGAAGAGACTCGAGGCAATGGAGGTATGGTTCTACAGAAGGATGCTAAGGATATCATGGACCGAGCGTGTGAGCAACGACGAGGTTACAAACAAGGAGGAGGCTTAAATTTAACATCAGGAAAAGGCAGATGACGTTTTTGGGACATATAATAAGGAAAGAGGGCCTGGAGAATCTGATACTCACGGATCGAATAGAGGGAATGGGAGACAAGTGTATGACAACATTTTGGTCCCTCAGTATCTGTCTATATTTCTGAGATGAGGTATTATGTACACTATATACATTATTCGGACTACTGTCCACTTCTTTGTCGCCATATTTATTACAACGTTTCGGCCCTTCAGTATCTGTCTATATTTCTGTGGTGAGTTATTATGTTCACTATTTACATTATTCGGACTGTTGTCTTCATCTATGTCGCCATATTTATTACAACGTTTCGACCCTTCAATATCTGTCTATATCTCTGTGATGAGGTATTATGTACACTATTTACATTATTCGGACTATTGTCCTCATCTTCGTCGCCATATTTATTACAACGTTTCGGCCCTTCAATATCTGTCTATATTTCTGTGATGAGGTATTATGTACACTATTTGCATTATTCGGACTATTGTCCTCATCTTTGTCGCCATATTTATTATAACGTTTCGTCTGTTGTACGCTCCGGCCTTCTTCTGATGGTTGGAAGGTCGAACTGAACCCTTTATTTCACTCACTGGGGTAGACTGTTCTAGTTCCACGTTCCCCGTTTAATGGATGTCAGTTATCTCCTGTTAACTCCCCTCTCCAAGTTTCCACTACCTTAACTGGCTATTGAACTCCAGTCACTGGATCTAACTAACACCATGTGTCCTTGAGGACATCTGTGTATGAATTTCTCGGTATTATAAACCTAATGTCTTCAGCAAATATTTTTACTTATTAGTGGTTCCCATATTGTATTCATTTCTATGTTTGGTCGGCTCAGGAGATTTTTGTAGCCTAGCATATGTGCTGATTCCTTAATTTTACGAATTTTCCTTTGTCTATGATCTCAACCTGATCCGACAGAGGGCGGTGATCTCCCTTTTCTCTCTATATGTTGTCAGCCACGCCTGATTTTTCTACTTCCCCTCATGTTACAGCTTTCTGGTATTCTTGAATCAATCTTGATATACTGTCTCGAAGGCAACTGGGTGGGTTTGAAAACATTTTTTATCATTTCATCCCATGTAAGGCAATAAAGCCACCACTACGCAAATGCTTACTGAGTGTCAGAGAATATGAGAAAAACTACTGTTAAGAAGAGATAACAATAAAAGAACAGGGGTTATGCAGACAGAAGATAAAGATTGACATTGCATTTAAATTTTTGAAGTTCAAAGTCGACTGGGAAGCAAGAAACCGGAAGAGAGTATCAGAAACCACATGTGCGATAGAAGACTTAACTTGCCGTCAGTCTAGTATCGCACATAAATTCATAAAATCCAGGTACCCTAGAGGAATGTTCATCAGAACAATTAGCACGAAAGTATTTCTTGAAAAAGGTACAAGGAAGCTATGTTACAGTGGTGGGAAACGGACTGAAACCGAGATGCCAGGTCATGGCCAATAAAGCTGTAGATTCTTCTTTCTAATTAATCAAGAATCTCTAAATATATAGCAGGAGGACTTGACCATACGTGATAGCAATATTCAAAGTACTGGCAAATGGTAGACTTATAAATATATAATCTCAGACGAGAAAAATTGTTTAGTCTTACTAAATCTTAATAAATTCTACTAATTTTATATCAGGCTTAAATCTTCCTAGAACTTTCTTCAAACACACTTTATGGATTCTAATTAAACGGGACACAAAAAGAACGCTTATACTTAGAATCAGAAATAGCGTACATTTGTAGGACACATAATGAGGAAGGAAGGCTTGGAAAATTTGACACTCTGATAACATATCGAAGAGAGAAAGTACAGGAGAAAGCAGTGAGTGGGTGGTCGTAATATGACATACATAATTAAAAACTACAAAGTATTGGAAGTTGTGGAGAGCACTGATCAGCCATAATCTGAAGCGACTCAGTACATAGAAGAAAGAAGATCCTGAAAGAACGTCAAATTATTTTCCTCTTTCCGGAATTGTATGTTATGCTGGTTAAACAATATCTGGAGTTTTACATCACAGTTCAACGTTCTCTTTCTCAAACAGCAAGACCATGTGATCTTTTGATATATTATACCCATGACATGCATGTGTTATGTTTGTATATCGTGGGCGAATACATTCTAGAAGATATCGCTCCCCCGGGCCTTGTACAGAGGCAGAGTTGGCTTTTATTATCAAGAAATGCATAACGCTGTTCAAGACTTCAGGTGATTCTAACATGACATCGTTGTGAATGTGTATGATACTGTTGTTGCCTATGCGAAAATCTGGCGAGAAGAACGTCTGCACATTCTCTCGTGGCAATTAAAAGTTTCCCCAACGCTCTATATTGACACACCTGGAGTCGAATGTTCATTGATCTGCGTCAATAAATTGAATCATTCATACACTATTGTACTTCCAAGTCGTCGTTAAATGCAGAGTGGAAATAAAGCACTTTCCCGGGAAAATGTTAGGTGCGAACAATTTGGCAAGTTGATATTTTATCATTGATATCTAATATCATTTTGCCGTCTTGGGTATGGCGATAAACTACATCCGCGTCCTGGGTCAGGCGATAAACTACATCCAACAGCAAGGTCTCTGATCAGGAGGTTTTGAGGAGCGTGGAACCGCCTCTTAATTTGACACTCTGATAGCACATCGAAGAGAGAAGTTACAGGGGAATGCAGCAGGCCATGTACCTGTTGAGCATATGTGGATAGATAGCTGAACAGTGAGTGGGCACGCGAAAAATGACCTACGTAATTAAGGGCTACAAAGAAGTTGTGGAGAGCATTGATCAGCCATAACCGGAAGCGACTCAGTACATAGAAGAAAGAAGATCCTGAAAGAACCTCAAATTATATTCCTATTTTCGGAATTGTAAGTTATGCTGGTTAAACTATATCTGGACTTTTACATCACAGTTCAAAGTTCTCTTTATCAAATAGCAAGCCCATGTGAGCTTTTGACATATCCTACCCATGACTCAATGTCTTTTGCTTGTATATTTTATCACTGACATCTAATATCATTTTGCCATCCTGGGTATGAAGATAAACTACATCCACGTCCTGGGTATGGCGATATAACTACGTCCAACAGCAAGGTCTCTGATCAGGAGGTTCTGAAGAGCGTGAAACCACCTCTTTATTTCTGGTGTTCCCAGGTCCAACCTGACCCGGGGTGGTTAGCACCTGTTAGGGTCCTAGCTCTGTGCAAATAGTTAACACCCAAACTTGTGTTTTGATACCAAAAAGATTTTGTAATAATAACAAAAAGCACTGGAGTTTGTGAAGAGCATTGATCAGACATAACCTGAAGCGACTCAGTACATGGAAGATCCTGAAATAACGTCAAATTATATTCCTATTTCCGGAATTTTATGTTATACTGGTTAAACAATATCTGGAGTTTTGCATCACAGTTTAAAGTTCTCTTTCAACCCGTTCTTTCTTTTCTTTTAGTCCCCGCCTCTGAGTTTTCTCACGGTTTAATCTTAATCATTTTCTGTTTCAGAATCGTTATTAGATATTACCATGTAGTAAAATGTTTAACCAGCGTTACCACCCAGTTATAGAGCGAGATTCAAGATTTCGGCTTTATGAACCTTTTGTTAGGTACAAGAAATAGAAGATGAACGGACTTTAGAGAGAACGTTGAGAGCCTGGAGAGGGAACTTGAACAAGATTGAAATAAATTGAATTATGGGTCAACTTTACAGAATAGGAACGGACGCCTAGTTAAGAAAAAGGGGAAATAATTTTCCGAGAATGGCGACGGTAATTGATGTTGAGGGAAGGGGTAGTGGTTTTGAAAAGGGTGTAGGGTTTAAATGCAGCAGACAGTAATTTCTCCCAGCTTTGAAACTATTTCGCATCACCGCCTCAGATTTTGTCTGGAATTTAATTGTCAAATATTGGACCGTTTTCAATAAAAAGTGTTGGCCGTCCACTCAAGTCTCTTCGACAGCAAAATGGAGGCGAGCAGCCGTAGTTATAACAGACTCATAAACAATAGTTTCAGAATCAAACAGAACGTTTGCTCTTGTCTGGCGTTGATCTTTTAAATTGCCGGGTGGAGAACGATGGCACGAGCCAAAGGTCAAATTCTTATAGAAAGAAATCACAACTAAACAAGTATAAAAGGGAAAAGAAGAAAAAACATCAAATAAAATTGAGAGATTTATTCACTAAATTACTTTGTCTGTATTTGTTTTGGGAAACTGGAGAGCCATAATTTGATAATGTAAAATATGGCTGTACATAAAGTTATATAGATGTTAAATCTATACTAAACTGATCTCGAGCTAAATGTGTGAAGATGGGAAAACTATGTCGTTGTAAGATTCTGAACATTGAGGGTGAAAGTCAGCATACGAAATTCTAAGCCTGGGGGTGATCCCTGGCATCAGTGAAATATATAGAACAACCACACTCTTAGAGAACACATGATGTATGAGCAGAAATTTTCAGTACATTTATTTGATAACTAAACACATATTTATATATATATTTTCTTTAAGTGATTTTTGTTTGTTTGCTGTAATATATATATATATATATATATATATATATATATATATATATATATATATATAT
This sequence comes from Acanthosepion pharaonis, assembly GCA_903632075.3. NCBI lineage: Eukaryota > Metazoa > Mollusca > Cephalopoda > Sepiida > Sepiidae > Acanthosepion > Acanthosepion pharaonis. The sequence goes on along the minus strand of CAHIKZ030000435.1, from coordinate 2,851,548 downwards.
ATATATATAATATATATTATTTTGGAACAACGTTTTCCCCTTGTGAAAGATCGTTAACGAATTTGAAACTTTTAAAACTATTTGTTTTGCATTCAACATCATCACTTGATAAGACACCGAGAGTGTTGAAACAAAATGGGTATTTTTGTAGTGATTTTATAACATGTTTATGTTATAAATTTTCTAAATAAATAATTATATATATATATATATATACATATATAGAAACATTCTTAGTGATACAGAACTTCAGTATTGTTGTAAAAACATGAAGCTGAATATTACTTGGCACAGTTAAAAAAAACTTATGGTAATATATATATATATATATATATATATATATATATATATATATATATATATATATATATATATATATATATGAAATAGGAAAATGATCGTTTTCGCTCCCGCTCTTCAAAGTTTTTAATCGGGAGAAAAGAGTAAAAAAAATACAATAAATCTAAATTGGCGAATGATTGATGAGAGGATAGAGAAGGGAGAAAAAAATAAAATATAGTGGGGTGGCATTAGAAATTAATGATAGACCCTCCCCCAGCAAACAATCACGCTGTTTACAGAGAAACGGTTTGCAGGACTTGATATACAGTGACTCTAGTACTTTTAGATGAAATAAATAGTGTGTATGGGACAAAAGAGTGAAACAGTTAACACTGAATTCAGCCACACACTCACTGTACTTCATAGGATGCTCACAAATTGAGGATCCATAGGTATTTGGATGAATTTATTTGGAAGCAAATTGTGATGCTTGTTTCATTCTCGCATCTAGTTGCTGGGTAGTTCTCCGTATGTAGCTGACTCCGCAAACAGAATTGTATCTATATAGAAGAGAATTAACTAAATGAGTGGGCGGGGAGAGAACAACATTACAGATAGATGAGAGGATTGGCCTGCTATATCTATTTGCAGGGTGTATGATGAAATTTGTTTGGCCTTGAAAAATATCGCCTCAACCGTGATTGCATGAGATTTTTATCACGCCTGAGCACTATTGTGTCGACTGTCGATTAGTTGGCCTACGGCTATTGTCTCCGATGGACGTTACTCAAGAAAGCGCGCGAAAATTGTAACGCTACATGAAGAGACTGGCAAGCCTTACCGGTGAGCAAATCAAAGTACTATAGATTGTGGTCAATCTGCAAGGAAAGAATTCGTGGAATGGACATACGAACGAAATACTAACATGAGCACTGAGTGATGTTTTATTGGAAAAATACAAAAATAAGTAAATAATAACGGAATTATTCGTTTTGTTTCAATTAATTTGCACAAAGGTATATATATATATATATATATATATATATATATATATATAAGACCTGGAAAAAGTCCGGCGATTATTTTAATATATTTTATTGCTATACGTTATTTATATTGACACAAATATCTCAGTAAATGTTCTGTTTATAATAAACAGCATTAACAACATTTACCGGCCTGAACATCCGATAAATTTTCATAGAAAATATGTGTCCTCCGACAGGAATCGAACCTTTATCCTGCACGGAAACTTCATATAGCCTGACGTGTTATAGCAGTATAGCTACAGAGGAACGTCTGGTTAGCAAGTTCGATTTCACTGCTGTTAAACTACAATTTTCTATGATTTCTCTCGAACGATCATATCTGGTATAGCATGTCAGGCTATATGAAGGTTCCATGTGGGATAAAGGTTCGATTCCTGTCGGGGGATACATATTTTCTATAAAAATTCCTCGGGCGTTTACGCTGGTAAATGTTGTTAATACAGTTTATTATAACCAGAACATTTACTTAAATATTTGTGTCAGTATAAATAAGGTATAACAATATTACACACACACACACACACACACACACATATATATATATATATATATATATATATATATATATATATATATACCCTTGTGCAAATTAATTGAAACAAAATTAATAACACCGTTATTATATATATATATATATATATATATATATATATATATATATATATATATATACCCTTGTGCAAATTAATTGAAACAAAATTAATAACACTGTTATTATATATATATATATATATATATATAAAAAGAAAGAACAGTAAGATATATAATTCGGTGTTCTTATAGATATTTTATTTTTGCAAAATAGTGCTCAATGTAAATTTACAGAGCATTAATTTTTTATAAATTAATTGATTTAAAATATGTTTTTTCGCTACACAGTTCTGTGTAGCGAAAAAACATATTTTAAATCAATTAATTTATAAAAAAAAAAATATATATATATATATAAATATATATATACACGCACGCACACACACACACACACACATATATATATATATATATATATATATATATATATGAGAGAGAAGGGACTGTCCCGTGTTACCTACAATTGTTGCCTTGTGATAAATTAAGTACAGATTATATTCCTATAAAATTTGGCAATCATTCTGCGCAATGTGATGGAAATTATAGAATTGCCTTCCAAGTTTACTCGGCTCTTTATTGATTTTGCTTGCATACTCTTTAAGAATTCGACTTTCAAAGTGATAATTTCTTAAAACGACTGTCTTGTATTTATGAACGAAATAAAACGGCCCCGTCAGCGGGATGACCGTTGAATAAAGAGAAGTTACCAGTCTGTATAGTGTAGTGAATGGCGAAGGAAAACACATGACACGTCCATATAGCCTGAAAGCTGGCCAAGGATGAGAGCGATTTACCTTCTATACCCCGTCAAATGAAGGGCGAACCTAGAACATTATGCCAAGTGTAGATATTGCAAAACAGTAAAACGCTTTAAGGTTTTGAGACTTTTATACTGTTTAAAATGTTGTCCGTCAGTGTTTTCTGAGTTTACACTTGAGCAATATACATGTGATATTTTTTAATGTCACGTCTATTTTTGACGGAGACAGGGAATATTCAAAGGTTTTGGTTTATTTTCTGTGAGCTGACTTGATTTCTTGGTCGAAAAATATTAGAATAGTTTTTTACGTTGCCTTTAGAATTCAGGGTTTTCTTCGCTTAGATTAGTTGCCAAACATGCACAGAGCCTTTGATCTTTTTAATGGCACGTCTATTTTTGACGGAGACAGGGATTATTCAAAGATTTTGGTTTAGTTTTCTGTGAGTTGCCTTGATTTCTTTGGGCGATAGATGAATGGGTTTTACCTTGCCAAACATGCCCAGAGAGTCTTTGATCGTTTTTAATATCACGTCTATTTTTAACCATCTGCTGGCCTACTAGAACATTCCCAGTCTTCCTGATAAAAATGAGTGGAAATAGTCTACAAAGAACGTAGTGATTTGTTTATGAGGACCAACATGCCACACCCATATTTATCATATCATGATTAAACAACCATCAGTCTTCATGATGTCTTGTTGATAACTATGGTTTGTACCATAGCCAAACTCTAGCCCGTTGCTTGGGGGGGTGAGTAAAAGACGTTTTTGTGCGAAATTGAAAGCAAGAAATCTGAAGACGGTGTGCCAATTCCACTTTGGAACCGATATTACACTACCTTTAAGTTCTGTTTACGTTAATTAATTTGTGAGCCGTACACTATTTATATTATTCGGACTATTGTCCTCATCTTTGTCGCCATATTTATTACAACGTATCGGCCGTTGTACGGCGTTGAGCAAAATTCATGCTAAAAAAATTAAAAAAACAGAAAAATAAAAGATAAAAAAAATTTAAAAAATAAAAAAAAACAAATGAAAACTACAAATAAAGTTCATTTTCTCCATCAAGACATTCATTTCTGTAGTTCCCTGCTACTAACAAACAGAATTTTTTTTTCTCCTTTGATGGCCATGTTAGCCGAATCTAGTCGAGAAATCTAAATGAAATAATAAAAACGAAAGAATATTAATATACAACCCAGTGTGTCTGAAGATTTTAATTTTTTAGTATTTTTTTATTGTTCAGAACACACACACGCACGCACACACACACATATACATATATATATATATATATATATATATATATATATATATATATATGTGTGCGTGTGTGTGTAAATGTATATAAATATAAATAAATATATATATGTATAATTATTTATATATTATATGCGCGGTACTTATTAGAAAGTGCTCAATATCAGAGATAGAGTTAACATATTTGGTTGGATCCAACCAAATATATATAAACAGAAAACACACATAAATATATATATATATATATATATATATATATATATATATATATATATATATATATATATGTGTATATATATATATATATATATATATATATATATATATATATATATATATATATATATATATATATATATAAAAAGTGGACATTGAAGTCAACACTTAGAGTGCTATTATTTTTCTCCGCTATTCATATATACTATATACAGCCGAGAAAAATAACAGCACTCGTGGACTGACGATTGCATCTAGCATAAAATAGACTGTCGCCTCTAAGTGTTGACTTCAATGTTCACCTTTTATATTTACACACGCTCTATCTCTGATATTGAGCACTTTATCCCATAAATATAGAACACCTTAAGACTATATTTCTTATATATATATATATATATGTGTGTGTGTGTGTGTGTGTGTGTGTGTGTGTGTGTGTGTGTGTGTGTGTGTGAAAAAGTGTGTATATAAATATAAATATATATATATATATATATATATATATATATATATATATTTATTTATATATTATATGCATGGTACTTATTAGAAAGCGCTCAATATCAGAGATAGAGCTAACATATTTGGTTGGATAGATGTGAGTTTGTGACCCTGGGTTTCACGCTTTAGCGATTTGTCTGACGATCGCTAAAGCGTGAAACCCACGCTCACAAACTCACATCTATCCAACCATATATATATATATATATATACACTAAGGAAGGTATGCAGTCAGGGTTATCAAAGTGCGTATAAGCAAAGTGCGTATAAGCAAAGTGCAGCATTTTGCTCTTTCCGAAAGTAACTGCCCATAGTCACAAGACCGGCAATAGAAAAGATCTAAATCTGTAAATGGAATGTAAACATTCATACAAGCGGATGACACTATAAATTCACATATTCTTCAGGTAGAAATTGATTTTACGAGAATAACAATAAAGTAATCTCCAAATTATCCACTGAATTATTTCTAAAATAGACAATATATATATATATATATATATATATATATATATATATATATATATATATATATATATATATATAATGGAAGAAAATATTTCCATTCAAAACAATAATTCCATTAGGCAATATAAGGTTTAGAGACATTTTCCGGAGCCATTTTAGGAAACATATCTCTTAATGGTGGAAGATTCCATTGTTGTATATTAATATGGTTTAAGTGATATTTAAACATTTTTAAAACGCAAAATATATTATTCCAGTTCCAAATCCTTTCAAATTAAATTTAGATTCGATTTGGGGAGGAGTACCTCATTTGGAAGGGAGTACCTGACAGGGCACAAAAGATAACACTTGTTATTAATGTTTGGGTGACTTAAATAATTGTGTATTTCTAACGGAACCCACACACTAACATTGGAGGTGAGGTTGTAGGTGAACGTTTGGGTTATTGTGAGTTTGTATTGGAAACACGTGTGTAGCTTCTGGTGGAATATTAAAAGGTCCAACTACAAGAAAATGGCCGGACTTGAATTAAGTCCAACTGAAGATAAAGATGACAAACAAGACCGATATATATCTGTATATATATATATAAACAAATATATGTATTAAACAAAACAATTTTACAATGTACATTCGTGTGTGTGTAAGCATTGGTGTCTCTTTGGTGAATGTTCGTATTTTGGTGAATGTTCGTACGTACGTGTATGCGTGTATAATGTTCATGGCGTCTCCCAAAAATGGGAAGACGCGGATCTTCTAAGAGAGCTTACATTGAAGTCGCTGAAATGAAAAAGAGAACGAGGCGAGAAGTCGCCCAGTATTTATAGTATAGGGAGAATGACCCCTAGTGACAATTTGGAAATTCAGGAGGAGCTAACTCTGATAGGGTTAAAGGAAAATCAGCTATTTCGGATTATGATTTTCAAGGCAGGTATACCTTCTCTGAAATGTAAAAACTAGCAAAGAACAATCTCCCTTGCAGATTTTTGCTTGTAAAAAAATCGGCTTCTTACACGAATCTTACTGGTGACTTCTTTTTTTAATATTAAAAGTAATCAAATTTTAGAAATGGAAAAGGTCAACAGAAATCATGGAAACACGAAAAAGGTGTCGGTCTAATACACGCCCTTCTGTCGTCAATCAGAATTAATGCCTTTAATCAGAATATATACCATAGTTATGCATTATAATTTTTATTTAATCAAAAATTACACTGAAATATTTTGGAAAATTATAAAAAAATTAATCGAAATCGAGAAAATACGAATTTTAAGCAAAAAAAACGCGCTTAAACTCGCATCAGGCGCATATGATTTAAATAAATTAATAAAAACTTTGCTAGAGACATGGAAGTTGACTCAGATCGCATGTGTTCAGCTTAAACTGACATCTTATTTTGTATATATCTAAACTATATTCATAAATTTATCTAAACTATTTTTTATAAATTATAATTTAAGAAATAAGAAAATTAGCTGTGATATCTTAGAAACTTTTCATCTGAAATAAAAAAAAATGGACTCTAAACAAAGTCATCAAAATGATTTGAAAAAAAAGGGCTGTTCTCGATAATAATTGTGTCTGTTATTCTTGATAATTTCTACTGAAGTAAGTAGGCACGGTGGAGTAATGGATAACGACTCGGACTGAGGAATCTGCGATCATAGTTCGAATTCCAGTCGAATCCACGGCTAACACCCTTAGGAAAGATATGAATCCTTTTCATAATAGCAGAACCGGATTCTTATAACCCTGGATGGCGATTACCGCAGAAAGAAATGGCAACCTACTGCTGGAAAAAAATCTTCTTCGTCAGTCATGTATTGAAAGATACTTGATCGCCTAAGCGTGTATTACGGATGGCACATAACTGACTGAAATGGGAGTCAATTTTTCAATGATTCTTTTTGTCAGAATAAAAGTCATTGAATCTTTGGCGAAGAATAAAAATATTACTCTGAAATTATTTAAATTAAAAATTACAATGTGTATCACACCCGAAATAACTTACGATCTTTTTCCCAAAACTTATTATTTTGATGCGTAAATAAAAATTTGTTTAAAAAACATTAAAAATGGTTTGATGGCGACCAACTGAATGGGAAATGAATGGTAACTTCATTCGCCATGTGATGAAAAATGGCTTCCATACAAAAACGTCCAATTCAAAAGGTAATTGCTTAGGAGAAATCTCCACAAAAGAAACACTAAAAGCACTTCTCCAGAGAATAAAATTTGCATTCTTTACATTATTCGGACTGCTATCACCATATTCATTACCATATTCACAAAGTTTCGGACGTTGTACGCTCTGGCCTTCTTCAGGTGATTGGCATTTCGACCCAAAACTTTTATTTTGTCCACTGTAAACCTGATTTAAGAATTCATTGAAATGAAAACCTTCGGAATTTTATTCGAAAGGTATCCAAGAGCTACCTAATAAGTGGCAACGGTTCATTGCATAAAAACGGGAAAATATTAAATTGAATAAAATGTAATAGATAGGTTCGTCTATCGCCCGGTTTACACTCCTCCCTTTCTTTTGTACAGGAGTAGAGGATTATCACTTGTTTTCTGTTTAGAATTAGATTTTCAGCTCCTTCTAAAATAAGCACCGTCAGACATTCGCTAAAAAATGAGCACACATGATGAAAATATGCCCCAAACTTAATAAAAACAAAGTTTTATTGTAAAAAGCTTTACGTTGTTATTAAGATAAAAGATCATTTTTTTTTTTTAATTATTAAATTATGTCTTTTAATCATTTCTATAACCTTCAAAATTTTTGTTATTTTTTTCTTGCGTCAGAGGGTGACCATGAATTAGGATGGGGAAATTTTAACATTTTTTTTTGTGGATAAAAACAGATTGATTTGGAAATTCTTGTCAAAATCAAATAATTGTCGGGTGTTAATGAATAAAATTAATATTGTCACTAATTACACTAAATAACTGTTATTACTATTAGTTGGCGTGCAATTCTAAAGAAAACAGCGACAACGCCAAAAAACTCCACAATTGGTCTGAGTTCATGGTTCTTTCCAAAATCTATTTCAACTCTAGACTTCCTAACAATTCCTAACAGCATGAAATTCTATTCACTTATTATTTATTCACCAAAACACTCTTCCGTGGATTTTTGAACAAGATTTGTTTCTTGGTTAGAATTATTTCTTCCGGTTCCGGCTCGTTCTAAAGTTTTGTGAGTTGTTTTTTTTTTCTTTCTCTTTCATTTCTAATAAGCCCTTGCGTCTTATTCATGTTATCACCTTGCTTTGTGGTGAATTGACTTAAAAAAAAAAAAAAAACTGGAATGAAAAGGAATTTGGTCACATTTTACTAAATATTCCAAATCGTATACTCCGAGAACTTGTACTTAGCACGAATCAATTATATTATTTAAATTCAAATACGGCTTGTGGAACTCAGCTAGGTGGTACGCTAACATTTTGTTTATATTTCTGAGATGAGGTATTATGTACACTATTTATATTATTCGGACGATTGTCCTCATCTTTGTCGCCATATTTATTACAACATTTCGGCCCATCAGTGTTTGTCTATATTTCTGAGATGAGGTATTATGTACACTATTTACATTATTCGGACTATTGTCCTCATCTTCGTCGCCATATTTATTACAACGTTTCGGCCCTTCGGTATCTGTCTATATTTCTGAGATGAGCTATTCTGTAAACTATTTACATTATTCGGGCTAATGTCCTCATCTTCGTCCTCATATTTATTACAACGTTTCGGCCTTTCAGTATCTGTCTATATCTGTCTACGTTTCGGCCATTGTACGCTCCGGCCTTCTTCAGGTGGTTGGAATGTCGAACTGAACCGTTTATTTCGCTCATTGGGGTAGACTGTTCTAGTCCCACGTGCCATGTTTCAATAGATGTCAGTTATCAGTTATCTCCTGTTAATTCCCCTCTCAAAGTTCTCCACTGGCTTAACCGGGTATTGAACTCACCGATCTTTTGGTCCTGTCGCTGGATCTAACCGACGCCTTTATCCACTGTGCCATGTGCCCTACTTGAACAAGGTCGGAGCGTACAACAGCCGAAACGTTGTAATATGGCAACAAAGATGAGGACAATATCCGAATAATGTAAATAGTGTATACTAATATTTTGTTGTCGACTACGACTACTTGTACTTAGTTTAACTCTTCCAATAAATTTAAATAGGAGGGCTTTACATATAATGTCGAAGTATCTGAGAGTCTAAATTTTCCCCAGACGCCGACAACTAGTGTAGCAATCCTAAGTGCAAAATGCTGTCATGTTGCATGTAATTGAAATGACTTAGAGGCTATAAAATAATCTCAGAAGAACATGCATGCGCACGTAATATTTTTTAAACTAAATACAGAAAGAATGAGAGAGGAAGAATGAAAGAAAGAGCGTGAGAAATAAAGAAAGAACGAGTAAGAGTAAGAATTATATAAAGAAAGAAATGTTGAAAGAATGAAAAATAGTTATATAAAATAAAACGAGAAAAAAAATGGTTCCATATATTCCTTTTTTCTTTATTATTGCCAGAATTAGGAAAATTAATGGAGTGCACACGTAATATTTTTGAAATGAAAGAAAGAAAGAAGTAAAGGCAGAAAAAAGAAAGAATGGATGAAAGAGAGTGCAGGAGAAATAGAGAAAAAAGAAAGAAAGAATGAGAGTGTGTGAGAAAAATAGAAAAGAAAGAAAGAATGAAAGAGAGTGCTTGAGAAAGAGAGAAAAAGAAAGAAAGAATGAAAGAGAGTGCTTGAGAAAGAGAGAAAAAGAAAGAAAGAATGAAAGAGAGTACGTTAGAAAGAGAAAAAAGAAAGTAAAATGAAAGAGAGTTCGTGAGAAAGAGAAAAAAAAGAAAGAAAGAATGAGAGTGTGTGAGAAAAGTAGAAAAGAAAGAAAGAAAGAATGAGAGTGTGTGAGAAAAATAGAAAAGAAAGAAAGAATGAAAGAGAGTTCGTGAGAAAGACAGAAAAAAAGAATGAAAGCCAACGCGTGAGAAATAAAGAAATAAAGAAAGAATGAAAGAAAGAACGAAAGAGAGTGTGTGAGAAAGAGATAAAAAGAAAGAAAGAACGAAAGAGAGTGTGTGAGAAAGAGAGATAAAAAGAAAGAAAGAACGAAAGAGAGTGTGTGAGAAAGAGAGAAAAAAGAAAGGAAGAATGAAAAAGAGTACGTGAGAAAGACAGAAGAAAGAAAGAAAGAAAGAAAGAAAGAAAGAAAGAAAGAAAGAAAGAAAGAAAGAAAGAAAGAATAAGAGTCTGTGAGAAAGAGAGAAAAAGAATGAAAGAAAGTGCGTGGATGAAAGAAAGCCAAAATGATAGAACGAGTGGAATAGAAATAAATAAAGAAAATATTTATTTAAAATAAAATGTGAAAAAATTTATTGCCTGAATTTATTACATTTATTATTCTATTAAGAATCGGGAAAGAGAGAGGAGTGCACACGTAATATTTCAGAAAAGAAAGAAAGAAAGAAAGAAAGAAAGAAAGAAAGAAAGAAAGCGAGTGAGTGATAAAAAAATAGAGAAATAAAGCGAGTGAGTGAGAAAAGCAGAAAAAGAAAGTAAACAAGAAAGAAAGAAACAATGAATTATCATATATAGAATAAAATACGATTAAAATATTCTATATACGCCTTTTTTATTATCTATGAATCGCCATAATAAGCCACGATACTGAAGTCATTTCTCATGATTCTAGTATTTACGTAACCTCTAACTCTGGTACAATTGTTACCGGACTAGTTTAGCAACAATTATATACTAAATTTGATCCTCAGTTGACTTATATTTTTTGGCTCGAGTAAACAATCTTTACTAAATAACTTTTACAATAGCCGCCATTAGTATCTTTGAATTTTTTTTTTATTTTTTTATTTTTTTTTTTTTTTTTTTTAGAAATCGTCGCATTATGATTGCAGCGACCTGGAATATTGATCGGGATGGACTTATGACTTTCGGAAGACTATTAACCTTTACGTGACACGAGGAGAAACGACCTCGTACGCTGTCTGCGAACTGTTTTCAAATCATTTACGCTGATGACCTTTAAGAATGCGACATGTAATCACGACTAGGGACAAGCTGACCTACTTCATCAGATTCTTTTCGACGTCGCTTTTCGAAGTAACAGTTGTACGTGATTACCTGCATAGTGTTTGTTGCATTTAGCTTTTCGATCATCATAACTAAGATCATACTGAAAGCCTAATCCTAAATCTGATTTAAAGTGGATTAGAGAAAAAAATAAACAATATCCCGTTAATCAAAGCGTGTTGCTTCACGTGTTACAGTCACAAGAAGCAAGATGTAATTTTCGCATGCAATTTGTGATTGTTAACTACGCCAGCAGATCGCGGTTATCAAACACTTGTTGAAGTAAAATTCAGATATCCTCTTTTCTTAAGAAAGACTAATATTTCACTTTCGATTAGATATCCAAGCTTCAGTGTAGGATTTCAATTTCTGAATGTGGTATTTTTATTGAACGAATTAGAGTCGATGAAAAGAACTTTTTTTTTTTAAATACTCAAAACAAGGCAATAAAACCCCTAAGATGCAAGGTTTTACTGAGAATTTGAGAATCTGCAAAAAATATTATTGGTAAAAAAAGACAATAAAAGAACAGCAATTTTGACAAGTAAAATAATGAATTCTAGCTGCCAATCTAGTACAGCGTATAAATTCGAGAAGTTGAGACAACAAAACGAAAGCTCATACATACAGTCACCATGAAAATATCTACGAGGGTCATTAAATAAATATGGTGAATTTTTGGGTATAAGGACTTCTAATACAGATAGAAGCTTAATTTTTTAATTTTTTACTTCTTTTTCACATGGATTTAATTTCTTTTGCTGATTAAAAAAAACTTTGAGAGTTTTGGCGATTAACAAAGATGGCCGACCAAGAAGCATGCTCCAGGATTGAACAGCGGTCAGTTATCAAGTGTTTGGTTGCTGAAGGGTGCAAACCAGTTGAAATTCATAGGAGAATTTTCAGCCAAAAAAATGTCTACAAGTGGGCTAAATTGTTTAAAGAAGAGCGGAGCAGTGTTGAGGATGAAGACAGGCCTGGGAGGCTTACAGAAGTGAGGTCCCCTGAGGTGATCGAATCAGACAATGTCCTCATTCAATCTGACAGAAGAACTACTGTGGACTGCTGAGGCAGGTCAAGAAAGACATAAAGAACAAACGCAGGGGTCATCAGTCAGAAGCAGTCATCTTGCATCATGACAACGCAAGGCCTCACACAGCAGCCCAAACGGTGCAGACCATCAACGAACTGGGCTGGGAACTGCTCCCTCATCCCCCTTACAGCCTGGACCTTGCCCCTGCAAACTTTCACCTGTTTGGTCCCTTGAAAGCATTCCCGAGAGGCACGAAGTTTAAAAGTGACGATGAAGTCAAAAGTGTTGTGAGCGACTGGCTGAGACATCAGTCCAAAGATTTTTACGCTGAGGGAATACGGAAGCTTGTGCACAGATGGGAAAAGTGTGTGACAGTGCTGGGAGACTACGTTGAAAAATAAATAAAAAAGTAAGCTTCTATCTGTATTAGAAGTCATTATACCGAAAAATTCACCTTATTTATTGAATGACCCTCGTATATAAAGCAAGAGAAGTTACGTTATAGCTGGTAGGAAAGTTATTGAAGCCGAGGTGTCAAGTCAGGTCCAATAATATCACAGATTCTTCTCTGATTTTTTCCAAGAGTCTCTAGATACATACCAGCATAAGCACCAGACCAGATGTGATAACAATATTCATTGCATGAACAATTCGTAGACTTATAAATCTCTCTTAAGCTCTAAAAAAAACGATTACAGTTTGCCGGTCACTGCAAACAAGCGGATAGGGAAATCATCTCATCGTTACGCCTATGGCATCCTTCTGGAAGGGTTTTCTCACGAAAATTGACTTTCCCAGATACCATAGCTCGGGACTCACTGTTGGACATTGGGGATCTGGCGACATCAATGCTGGAGCGAACAGTGTGGAAAGGGATTGTCGATGGAGTTTCGACAAAACATAGTGAGGTCGAAGGATGATAATGAATGTGTAGATAAACATCGTCTAGAATGAAATGGTCAGCTAACCGTTCAAGAAGCAGACGTAACAAATGAGTTTGTATAGTATTTCCAATTCAGGAGTAGAAAATGTTTAAACTACAGGAAAATTCACAATTGCAATCGGAAAGTGAGAGTTTCAGTTTCTAGCAAAGCTAATAAGAAAAGAACGCTTGGAAAATTTAACACTCACTAGACATACCAAAGGTAAACGAAGCAGGGGAAATGTCGTTTTTTAGCAAATGGATGAGAGAACAAAAAGGAGAATTACGGCTAGTGAAAGATCAAAATTGCCATTAAAAAGAAAAAAAAATCCCTCATTAATTTGTAATATGAAATATCTTGATGCCGGTAAATTCTGGAGAATCTGTTGACCAGGCAATTAATGGGAATCCTATTTTGCTACACAATGTAGATTTTTTCTAATGACGCAGGTAAAACATGAACATTTTTTATAAACTTTCTTATATATATATATATATATATATATATATATATATATATATATATATATACTAGCAGCATGGCCCGGCGTTGCCGTGCTTAATTCCAAAATCGTACGACTCATACAGCAATCGCTATCACTTGACTTAAAATATGTTTGCCCTTCCTTGCCTTTTAACGGAGTGCCCTTTGCCGTGCTGATGTTGCTACATGCCTTACTTCTTGCCTATCTCACACTGCGAATTTTTTCTAAGCTCTATACTAAACATAAAATCTGTTACGAAAAAAGAATTAAACAAAATGAACACAAAACGGTCAGCTTTAAAAAAAAAAGGACTCGTAACTGGAAAAACCGAATTAAAAAAGAATGTTAACAACAAATATGTTTTCACACTCAACCCAGTTCTGCGGAATCAGAATCAACGTTGAGTTTAAGCAAGCGAATGAGCCAATTGGAGTAAAGTGCCATGCAGATTTAAATTTTTTACATTTGTGACGAATGCAGCTATCGATTTTTTTTTTTTTTTTTGCATGCTAGCATGCTAGTTAACATTCGTGGCAGTAAGCTATAGGCTCTCACTCTGGCCAGTACAAAATGGCCGCAAACTACATGAAAACTGCCGTAGAAGCATGCAAAAATCAATTATTTCCACTATCAATGGAAGTTGGGAAATGCTAAGTCGGTCTTAGCCTTCCCGCTAACTTGGAGCATGTGCATGTAAATTTTGGTGCAAATCCTTCGAAAATTGTGGCCGTGAATTCGTTACACACCCACACACACGCAAACACACACATCCTGCCTTTTATATATATATATACAAAGAGCCTGTAGTGGTTCCAACGAGAGAAAAGTATGTATATTAAAAAGAAGAGAAGAGAGGTGCCGCAAACGTTTTTGGTTGTAAAATATGTTAAATATTCTCGATATGAGACATTTTCTGTGTTAGTAATCCGAATTTCTTTCTTGAATTTGCAATGAAGAGTTCTGCGCGAAGGGTCATAGAAAAATTATGGTTGGTCCAAGCGGAATGATGAATTGCTTATCGGCATTTTATCTTTTAATGTTTTACTGACCCCTATGTGTTCTTGGATCTGTTTCCATTTTCTTGTGTTTCTGTCAGCATGCATGTATATATGCGTGCGTATATTCCCCCTCCATACATATACTGTCTTACTAAGAGGAATTAGTAAACTCATTTGTACATATACACGCATACACACACATACGCACATAAACACAATCCCACCACAAGGAATCAGTACATACACACACATACACACACACACACATATACACACATACTTTCCAACCTACATAGAACCAGTATACACATACACATATGCACATACATACACACACATACGTACCTACATACACACGTACTTCCTGAATTGTGTGGGGTTTGGGTGCGTGCTCGTGAGTAGTTCCCCTGTTTTGTCAACATGCGTATATATATATATATATATATATATATATATATATATTTATATATATATATAAATGTGTGCATACATATATATATACCCTCGTGTCTCCCGTATATGAGCGTGCGTTCATGTATGTGAGTGATTTGATCATTGTATTTGGTCACCTTGTGTGCATGTTGTGTGTTTTTTTTTTTTTTTTTGGGGGGGTTATGATCTATTTAGTTCGGGTTTAAATTTGTTTATAAAGTTTTTTTCCTGTATTTGTAGATACGAGTAATTGTCTGTTTGATATATCGGCATGATATTAAATTTACCCTGGTTACATTTGAAAATGTGTTGTGATACAAAAAGTTTTCTATTGTCTGTCAATTTTATATTGCTTTTGTGTAGGGCCACCCTGTTGTTCAGTTGTTGGCTGATGCCTATATATGACTTCTTACATTTTGTGCATTTAAGTGCATAAATTACATTTTTGGAGTTGCAGCTTTTTATTTATTGTGAATGTTTTTTGGGGGTTTTCGAAAGTGTAGGATTTTCCTTCTATAATGATGTCACAAACCCCACATCTTTTTTTGGTGCATTTTGTGACTCCCTAAATTGTGTGTTGGTTAAATTTAGATGAGGTTAATATGTGTTTTAGGTTTCTAGATTGGCGTTTGCTCTTAATTATTTTGGTTGTTTTTAGTATATTATTCAGTTTATTATTCTTGCTAAGTAAGTCTAAATTTTTTGTAATTTCTGGGAATATTTCTGGATTGTTTTTGTTGTATGTTGAGACATATGCTAAAGTTTGTTCGACGTTACGTTTCTTTTTATTTCTAAGTTGGTCTAGAGGAATTTCTTTCGCGAGTTCAAAACCTTTGTTTATTAGTGTTGTGGGGTAGCCTCGTTTCTTGAGAGTTTTATGTAGTTCTTCCAAGCGGATTTTTCGGAGATGTTTATCAGCCACTATTGTACAAATTCTATTTGCTAGGGAATAGGGGATGGATATTAGGCAGCTTTTTGGATGATGGCTCTTGAAATGAAGATATTGTTGGGTGTCTGTGGGTTTGTGGTAGATATCTGTGATTATGTGGTTGTTTTTATTTCTAATGAGTATATCTAAAAATGGTAATTCGTTAAAATTATATTCTTGCGTGAATTTGATTTTTGGGTGTAAGTTTTGAAGTAGTGTATGGAATTGGTTAATATCACCCCATGAGGATTTCCAAAAGATAAAGCAATCATCTAAGTATCTTTTCCAACATTTAGTGAATTGGGTTTTTATATTTGTCCCATATATTTGTTCTATCTTTTCATAGAGGTTTTCTTCTAGGTAAGCTAATGTTAGGGTGGCATATGTTGGTGCCATTTTTGTTCCCATCGCAGTACCTAGGGTTTGGATATAGTTTTTGTTGTCAAATTCAAAGGTGTTATTGTTTAGAATTAGGTCTATACTATCGATAATGAACTCTTTAGTGAATCTCG
>CAHIKZ030000435.1:2802500-2830000 GCA_903632075.3 Acanthosepion pharaonis | reverse complement strand
CTTCTTGCTCTCTTTATTTAATTTACATATAACTGCTTATATTTTATATTATTTACGTATATCTGCTTATATTTTATATTATTTACACATAAAGGTTTTTTTTTCCAAGTCTGGGTGGATTTAAACATTATTCTATAAAATACACTATTTCCTTCGTTATGATCCATGTCAAGATTCCCAGATTACCGACTTTATTTTCCCCCCTTTTCTTTCATCATGGGTGAGTCAGACTTCGATTTTTTTCTCCATTCCGTCATTTATTTTTACCCTTTCCTCTCCCCTCAGTTAGTGTAGTTTTTGATTCTGTCTATGATACTCTTATTATTTTGAGGGTGTAATTAGCTAATGTGAGTCAGTGTCGTTCCCGACTTCTTTTGGTTATGATGTAAGTTGAGATTCTGTTATACCGGAACGTACCTATTTCTATTGTAAATAGACTCTCCTACAGATAAGTAGTAGTAGTAGCAGTCGTCAGTTGAGCTCAGTTGAGTTGAGTGAGTCAGTCGATGTCGGACATTAAAGTATCAACCACCACAACTAGATTGCTGCGTCATTAACTATTATTTCAAGTTCCTAACGTTTTGTACGTCGAACCTAATTTAGGACGACTTAGTGAAATACAAGCCTCCATTGTGAAAACTACTCTACAACAGATTCCCAACCTCCCCAGTTTGTTTTTGGCCCCTTTTAATCTCGACTGGTTCAGTCTTTTATTTCCCCACAGCCTACATTTATTTTATCTTTCCCATTCCGTTAGAGAGTTAGCTTCTTGAGTCTGTCTGATGACAAAATACAGTGGCAACTCTTGTTTTACTGTGGTGGAGGGGTCCTACTGACATCAGTTGTATTTTGTTTGTAATTGGGACTCATAACCCTCCCCCTCGTTTCATATCCTCTTCAGATTCATATATACATACATACATACATACATATATATATATATATATATATATATATATATATATTGTGTATATTTAGGCAGCAATTTTTCATTAATGAATGTTTCATTAAATAATATAGACAAGTTTTGTCTATTTATTTTAAGGAAGTTCCTTTCATATTGTCTGATAAGCTTAATAACATTATCATTGAAAGACTAAAGGAAATCACCATATTGATATATGTTTAAATCCAATCTGCACGCGTTAGTCGTAGCTTTGAAATTTTTCATGCAACGAAAAGAGACTATCATTATTGTTTCCGTTGATGTATTGAAAAGTAATTATCATCTTTGATAATGGCTAATGTAAACCGAAAGCTTTGATTAAAATACAACTATATCCATTCGATTTGCAATATCTTTGTCGAGATAATCTTCCCTCCCCCACAAAAAAATAAACAAGTAGGTTTAAAATGCATTCAAAAATACAAAGAATCTTTCTTAAAAGTCTTTAATTTTAATCACAAGTTTATCGCTTAAATGTAATATTCCCAATGAGAAAAAATACTTTGGTGCATTTCGAACCGAATATAAAATCATTGGAATCTTTATTATTTCTTCTCCTTATCAGTGAAATCTATAAATTTGTCCATATTGACAGATCTCTAAACACAACATTTCTTCTTAAAAGATAAAGTATACATTTCTGAAATGTTATTTGAGGAAAATTAGCTGATTTAATGTCTAATTAATCGGAATTGAAACAAATAATACTTCGACTTTTTAAACATTGGAGAAAATATTTAGAAAAAAAAACAGATGGGCTGTTTTTTGTTTGTCTTTTTCATGACGTGTTGAGTGATTTCTTAGCAGTCTGATATTTGGGGAATTTATGTAAGGGGCGCGGAACTGAAGAAAATTACATCATAAATACAATACAAGAGAATACATAAGATTATCATCAAAATAATAGAGACAAAAATTTAAAAAAAGAGGATTAAAAGCAATCTAAGATTTTCAGAAGCACAGATCGATTGATTAGTTTTAATAAGATAGAAAAATAGTCAGATATAGTTTAAACAAAAGAAAGCGAGGTAGATAAATCATAATGAGTTTACTACGGAAAGAGAGAGACAGAGAGAGAGAGATCAGATTGGTAGAGACATGAACTGACTGACATAAAGATTAAAATTGTAAAGCGAGGTAGATAAATTACAGTGAACTTACTACGGAAAGAGAGAGACAGAAAGAGAGAGATCAGATTGGTAGAGACATGAACTGACTGACATAAAGATTAGAATTGTAAAGCGAGGTAGATAAATCATAGTGAGCTTACTACGGAAAGAGAGAGACAGAAAGAGAGAAATCAGATTGGTAGAGACATGAACTCACTGACATAAAGATTAAAATTGTAAAGCGAGGTAGATAAATCATAGTGAGCTTACTACGGAAAGAGAGAGACAGAAAGAGAGAGATCAGATTGGTAGAGACATGAACTGACTGACATAAAGGTTACAATTGTAAAGGGTAGATAAATCATAGTGAGCTTACTACGGAAAAGAGAGAGACAGAAAGAGAGAGAACCGATTGGTAGAGACACGAACTGACTGACATAAAGATTAGAATTGTAAAGCGAGGTAGATAAATCATAGTGATCTTACTACGGAAAGAGAGAGACAGAAAGAGAGAGATCCGATTGGTAGAGACATGAACTGACTGACATAAAGGTTAGAATTGTAAAGCGAGGTCGATAAATCATAGTGAGCTTACTACGGAACGAGAGAGACAGAAAGAGAGAGATTAGATTGGTAGAGACATGAACTTACTGACATAAAGATTAGAATTGTAAAGCGAGGTAGATAAATCATAGTGAGCTTACTACAGAAAGAGAGAGACAGAAAGCGAGAGATTAGATTGGTAGAGACATGAACTGACTGACATAAAGATTAAAATTGTAAAGGAGGTAGATAAATCATAGTGAGATTACTACGGAAAGAGAGAGATAGGAAGAGAAAGATCAGATTGGCAAAAGACATGTACTGACTGACATAAAGATTAAAATTGTAAAAGGAGGTAGATAAATCATAGTGATCTTACTACGGAAAGAGAGAGACAGAAAGAGAGATCAGATTGGTAGAGACATGAACTGACTGACATAAAGGTTAGAATTGTAAAGCGAGGTAGATAAATCATAGTGATCTTACTACGGAAAAAGAGAGAGACAGAAAGAGAGAGATTAGATTGGTAGAGACACGAACTGACTGACATAAAGATTAGAATTTTAAAGCGAGGTAGATAAATCATAGTGAGCTTACTACGGAAAGAGAGAGACAGCAAGAGAGAGATCAGATTGGTAGAGACACGAACTGACTGACATAAAGATTAGAATTTTAAAGCGAGGTAGATAAATCATAGTGAGCTTACTACGGAAAGAGAGAGACAGAAAGAGAGAGATCAGATTGGTAGAGACATGAACTGAGTGACATAAAGATTAGAATTGTAAATCGAGGTAGATAAATCATAGTGATCTTACTACGGAAAGAGAGACAGAAAGAGAGATCAGATTGGTAGAGACATGAACTGACTGACATAAACGTTAGAATTGTAAAGCGAGGTAGATAAATCATAGTGAGCTTACTACTGAAAGAGAGAGACAGAAAGAGAGAGATTAGATTGGTGGAGACACGAACTGACTGACATAAAGATTAGAATTGTAAAGCGAGGTAGATAAATCATAGTGATCTTACTACGTAAAGAGAGAGACAGAAAGAGAGAGATTAGATTGGTAGAGACACGAACTGACTGACATAAAGATTAGAATTGTAAAGCGAGGTAGATAAATCATAGTGAGCTTACTACGGACAGAGAGAGACAGAAAGAGAGAGATTAGATTGGTAGAGACATGAACTGACTGACATAAACATTAGAATTGTAAAGCGAGGTAGATAAATCATAGTGAGCTTACTACGGAAAGAGAGAGACAGCAAGAGAGAGATCAGATTGGTAGAGACACGAACTGACTGACATAAAGATTAGAATTTTAAAGCGAGGTAGATAAATCATAGTGAGCTTACTACGGAAAGAGAGAGACAGAAAGAGAGAGATCAGATTGGTAGAGACATGAACTGACTGACATAAAGATTAGAATTGTAAATCGAGGTAGATAAATCATAGTGATCTTACTACGGAAAGAGAGAGACAGAAAGAGAGAGATCAGATTGGTAGAGACATGAAATGACTGACATAAAGATTAGAATTGTAAAGCGAGGTAGATAAATCATAGTGAGCTTACTACGGAAAGAAAGAGACAGAAAGAGAGAGATCAGATTGGTAGAGACATGAACTCACTGACATAAAGATTAAAATTGTAAAGCGAGGTAGATAAATCATAGTGAGCTTACTACGGAAAGAGAGAGACAGAAAGAGAGAGATCAGATTGGTAGAGACATGAACTGACTGACATAAAGGTTACAATTGTAAAGCGAGGTAGATAAATCATAGTGAGCTTACTACGGAAAGAGAGAGACAGAAAGAGAGAGATCAGATTGGTAGAGACACGAACTGACTGACATAAAGATTAGAATTGTAAAGCGAGGTAGATAAATCATAGTGATCTTACTACGGAAAGAGAGAGACAGAAAGAGAGAGATCCGATTGGTAGAGACATGAACTGACTGACATAAAGATTAGAATTGTAAAGCGAGGTAGATAAATCATAGTGAGCTTACTACGGAAAGAGAGAGACAGAAAGAGAGAGATCAGATTGGTAGAGACACGAACTGACTGACATAAAGGTTAGAATTGTAAAGCGAGGTCGATAAATCATAGTGAGCTTACTACGGAACGAGAGAGACAGAAAGAGAGAGATTAGATTGGTAGAGACATGAACTTACTGACATAAAGATTAGAATTGTAAAGCGAGGTAGATAAATCATAGTGAGCTTACTACAGAAAGAGAGAGAGAGAAAGCGAGAGATTAGATTGGTAGAGACATGAACTGACTGACATAAAGATTAAAATTGTAAAGCGAGGTAGATAAATCATAGTGAGATTACTACGGAAAGAGAGAGATAGGAAGAGAAAGATCAGATTGGCAAAGACATGTACTGACTGACATAAAGATTAAAATTGTAAAGCGAGGTAGATAAATCATAGTGATCTTACTACGGAAAGAGAGAGACAGAAAGAGAGAGATCAGATTGGTAGAGACATGAACTGACTGACATAAAGGTTAGAATTGTAAAGCGAGGTAGATAGATCATAGTGATCTTACTACGGAAAGAGAGAGACAGAAAGAGAGAGATTAGATTGGTAGAGACACGAACTGACTGATATAAAGATTAGAATTGTAAAGCGAGGTAGATAAATCATAGTGAGCTTACTACGGACAGAGAGAGACAGAAAGAGAGAGATTAGATTGGTAGAGACATGAACTGACTGACATAAACATTAGAATTGTAAAGGAGGTAGATAAATCATAGTGAGCTTACTACGGAAAAGAGAGACAGCAAGAGAGAGATCAGATTGGTAGAGACACGAACTGACTGACATAAAGATTAGAATTTTAAAGCGAGGTAGATAAATCATAGTGAGCTTACTACGGAAAGAGAGAGACAGAAAGAGAGAGATCAGATTGGTAGAGACATGAACTGACTGACATAAAGATTAGAATTGTAAATCGAGGTAGATAAATCATAGTGATCTTACTACGGAAAGAGAGAGACAGAAAGAGAGAGATCAGATTGGTAGAGACATGAACTGACTGACATAAACGTTAGAATTGTAAAGCGAGGTAGATAAATCATAGTGAGCTTACTACTGAAAGAGAGAGACAGAAAGAGAGAGATTAGATTGGTAGAGACACGAACTGACTGACATAAAGATTAGAATTGTAAAGCGAGGTAGATAAATCATAGTGATCTTACTACGTAAAGAGAGAGACAGAAAGAGAGAGATTAGATTGGTAGAGACACGAACTGACTGACATAAAGATTAGAATTGTAAAGCGAGGTAGATAAATCATAGTGAGCTTACTACGGAAAGAGAGAGACAGAAAGAGAGAGATCAGATTGGTAGAGACATGAACTGACTGACATAAAGATTAGAATTGTAAAGCGAGGTAGATAAATCATAGTGAGCTTACTACGGAAAGAGAGAGACAGAAAGAGAGAGATTAGATTGGTAGAGACATGAACTGACTGACATAAAGATTAGAATTGTAAAGCGAGGTAGATAAATCATAGTGAGCTTACTACGGAAAGAGAGAGACAGCAAGAGAGAGATCAGAATGGTAGAGACACGAACTGACTGACATAAAGATTAGAATTGTAAAGCGAGGTAGTTAAATCATAGTGAGCTTAATACGGAAAGAGAGAGACAGAAAGAGAGAGATCAGATTGGTAGAGACATGAACTGACTGACATAAAGATTAGAATTGTAAAGCGAGGTAGATAAATCATAGTGATCTTACTACGGAAAGAGAGAGACAGAAAGAGAGAGATCAGATTGGTAGAGACATGAACTGACTGACATAAAGGTTAGAATTTTTAAGCGAGGTAGATAAATCATAGTGAGCTTACTACTGAAAGAGAGAGACAGAAAGAGTGAGATTAGATTGGTAGAGACATGAACTGACTGACATAAAGATTAGAATTGTAAAGCGAGGTAGATAAATCATAGTGAGCTTACTACGGAAAGAGAGAGACAGAAAGAGAGAGATTAGATTGGTAGAGACATGAACTGACTGACATAAAGGTTAAAATTGTAAAGCGAGGTAGATAAATCATAGTGAGATTACTACGGAAAGAGAAAGATAAGAAGAGAAAGATCAGATTGGCAGAGACATGAACTGACTGACATAAAGATTAAAATTGTAAAGCGAGGTAGATAAATCATAGTGATCTTACTACGGAAAGAGAGAGACAGAAAGAGAGAGAGCAGATTGGTAGAGACATGAACTGACTGACATAAAGATTAGAATTGTAAAGCGAGGTAGATAAATCATAGTGAGCTTACTACGGAAAGAGAGAGACAGAAAGAGAGAGATCAGATTGGTAGAGACACGAACTGACTGACATAAAGGTTAGAATTGTAAAGCGAGGTCGATAAATCATAGTGAGCTTACTACGGAACGAGAGAGACAGAAAGACAGAGATTAGATTGGTAGAGACATGAACTTACTGACATAAAGATTAGAATTGTAAAGCGAGGTAGATAAATCATAGTGAGCTTACTACAGAAAGAGAGAGAGAGAAAGCGAGAGATTAGATTGGTAGAGACATGAACTGACTGACATAAAGATTAAAATTGTAAAGCGAGGTAGATAAATCATAGTGAGCTTACTAGGGAAAGAGAGAAATACAGAAAGTGATAGATCAGATTGGTAGAGACACGAACTGACTAACATAAAGATTAGAATTGTAAAGCGAGGTAGATAAATCATAGTGAGCTTACTACGGAAAGTGAGAGACAGAAAGAGAGAGATCAGATTGGTAGAGACACGAACTGACTAACATAAAGGTTAGAATTGTAAAGCGAGTTAGATAAATCATAGTCAGCGTACTACAGAAAGAGAGAGACGGAAAGAGAGAGATCAGATTGGTAGAGATACGAACTGACTAGCATAAAGATTAGAATTGTAAAGCGAGGTAGATAAATCATAGTGAGCTTACTACGGAAAGAGAGAGACAGAAAGACAGAGATCAGATTGGTAGAGACATGAACTGACTAGCATAAAGATTATAATTGTAAAGCGAGGTAGATAAATCATAGTGTGCTTACTAGGGAAAGAGAGAGACAGACAGACAGAGATCAGATTGGTAGAGACACGAACTGACTGACATAAAGATTAGAATTGTAAAGCGAGGTAGATAAATCATAGTGAGCTTACTACGGAACGAGAGAGACAGAAAGAGAGAGATCAGATTGGTAGAGACACGAACTGACTGACATAAAGATTAGAATTGTAAAGCGAGGTAGATAAATCATAGTGAGCTTACTACGGAACGAGAGAGAGAGACAGAAAGAGAGAGATCAGATTCGAAGAGACACGAACTGACAAACATAAGATCAGAATTGTAAAGCGTGGTAGATAAATCATAGTGAGCTTACTACGGAAAGAGAGAGACAGAAAGAGAGAGATCAGATTGGTAGAGACACGAACTGACTAGCATAAAGATTAGAATTGTAAAGCGAGGTAGATAAAACATAGTGAGCTTACTACAGAAAGCGAGAGGCAGAAAGTGAGAGATCAGATGGGTAGAGACATGAACTGACTGACATAATGATTAGAATTGAAAAGAGAGGTAGATAAATCAGAGTGAGCTTACGACGGAAAGAGAGAGACAGAAAGAGAGAGATCAGGTTGGTAGAGACATGAACTGACTAACATAAAGATTAGAATTGTAAAGCGAGTTAGATAAATCATAGTCAGCGTACTACAGAAAGAGAGAGACGGAAAGAGAGAGATCAGATTGGTAGAGATACGAACTGACTAGCATAAAAGATTAGAATTGTAAAGCGAGGTAGATAAATCATAGTGAGCTTACTACGGAAAGAGAGAGACAGAAAGACAGAGATCAGATTGGTAGAGACATGAACTGACTAGCATAAAGATTATAATTGTAAAGGAGGTAGATAAATCATAGTGTGCTTACTAGGGAAAGAGAGAGACAGACAGACAGAGATCAGATTGGTAGAGACACGAACTGACTGACATAAAGATTAGAATTGTAAAGCGAGGTAGATAAATCATAGTGAGCTTACTACGGAACGAGAGAGACAGAAAGAGAGAGATCAGATTGGTAGAGACACGAACTGACTGACATAAAGATTAGAATTGTAAAGCGAGGTAGATAAATCATAGTGAGCTTACTACGGAACGAGAGAGACAGAAAGAGAGAGATCAGATTCGAAGAGACACGAACTGACAAACATAAGATCAGAATTGTAAAGCGTGGTAGATAAATCATAGTGAGCTTACTACGGAAAGAGAGAGACAGAAAGAGAGAGATCAGATTGGTAGAGACACGAACTGACTAGCATAAAGATTAGAATTGTAAAGCGAGGTAGATAAAACATAGTGAGCTTACTACAGAAAGCGAGAGGCAGAAAGTGAGAGATCAGATGGGTAGAGACATGAACTGACTGACATAATGATTAGAATTGAAAAGAGAGGTAGATAAATCAGAGTGAGCTTACGACGGAAAGAGAGAGACAGAAAGAGAGAGATCAGATTGGTAGAGACACGAACTGACAAACATAAGATCAGAATTGTAAAGCGTAGTAGATAAATCATAGTGAGCTTACGACGGAAAGAGAGAGACAGAAAGAGAGCGATCAGGTTGGTAGAGACATGAACTGACTAACATAAAGGTTAGAATTGTAAAGTGAGGTAGATAAATCGTAGTGAGGTTACTACGGGAAGAGATAGACAGTAAGAGAGAGATCAGATTGGTAGAGACATGAACTGACTGACATAAAGTTTAGAATTGTAAAGCGAGGTAGATAAATCATAGTGATCTTACTAGGGAAAGAGAGAGACAGAAAGAGAGAGATCAGATTGGTAGAGACATGAACTGACTAACATAAAGATTAGAATTGTAAAGCAAGGTAGATAAATCAGAGTGAGCTTACTACGGAAAGAGAGAGACTGAAAGACAGAGATCAGATTGGTAGAGACATGAACTGACTGACATAAAGATAAGAATAATAATAATAATAATAATAATAATTAGAAGAAGAAGCTGCGACACGAGATGAAACTGCTAATCGCCCAGATATCATTGTTAGAGACCGCAAACAAAAAAAAGTACCTACCTATTTATAAGGCTCTCCCTGTTGTAGTTGGAGCTTTCGGATTGATTGGAAAATATTCCAGTAGACTCATTGAAGGGATTCCTGCTAGTCCATGCCTGAAAGAAATAAAACGCATTTTCATTTTTCTTTTTTTTTTCTTTTTTTTCTCCCCCTATTCCTCACTCTGTTTGACTATCGTAACACATTTATTTTTGTCCTAATCATTCTGACATATCTTATGATCCTATTTGACGTTTTAGTTAGAAATCCCGGTTCGAAAGAAAAAATCAAGAAAAAGGAAAATTGAATGTCTTTGGCTTGATGCGAAAGTGTCTCGTCAGTATTCTCATGATCTAGTTGGCCGAATTTTCTTGCTAGATAAAATGTCCGAACATGGAATTATTTTCGCCGTTTCTTTCTCCTGTTGTTCTTAATTTTATTGAAAGCATGTCTCCCAAGCCAACTGTTGGTAGGGGCGGAGGATTAGCCGTTGCCCCCCCTACCAGCTCTGCGTTTCGTTGAAACCCTATGATTGGACTTAAGGTAAGCCGTACATTCACTGGTTATCATGAGAATGAAAGCGGACAAACACTCGCTGCCACGTATGATGTGACATTTATTAGGTTGGTGCAAAAATAATGATTAATAATGTCGTTTTTGACGTTAAAAATACGTCAAAAAACGACATTATTACGTCATTATTTTTGCACCAACCTAATATTATGACATATCAACAAAGCCGGATAACCTTATTTTTCCGGTGGGCAACCCTGAGGCCACATTATGATGCAGGCTGTGCCAGCTCCTCTCTGCCCACGTCACAGTCGATAACTGTGTGCTTCTTTTACTTCAGGCCTTCTCATCTTCCAACCATAATTCCACATGATGACTTACAAAGACCGAAAAAGTAATCCTAAACCAGCCCCTCAAAAATCACCTAAACCCCTCAACATTTCGTTCTCCAACATCCGTGGCATTAGAACAAACTTCTGCGGTATGGAATCTTTCCTCACTGAAAACTGCCCGGATATACTGGCTCTCTGTGAGACCAACCTTGTTTCGTCTATCCCCTCCTCTGATCTCTCGATCACAAGCTACCTTCCCCTCCGCAGAAAAAAACTCTCTAACTCACATGCACGGCCTTGGTGTCTACGTCAAGGACCATCTCCCTCTGGCCAGAGAGTTGTCACTCGAATCGCCAGACCAGTCGTACATGTGTCTCCGTCTATCTCCTCTCAATGCGGTGAGCTATCTCTTCTTCCTTTACCGCTCTCCATCCTCTCAAGACTGTGGGATACTCGATAGCATTTCTGACAGCATAGACAAGGCTCTCTCCCTCCACCCGTTTGCTCACATATTTGTGTTTGGCGACTTTAACGCCCATCATACCAATTGGCTTAAGTATGCTACTACTGACCACGCAGGCATTCAAACACTTAATTTTTCAGTTTCTCAATCCCTCACGCAGATAGTTAACTTCCCAACTCGTTTTGCCTTCAACCGGGAACGTAAGGCCTCGATCTGTGTTTTACCTCCACCCCGAGTCCTGTAGCCCCACGCAACTCTGCCCTCTTGGTAACTCCGATCATGCTGTAGTATCTGTCAACATCTCTTCAACTCCACCCCCTGCAAAGAACTTCCTACCACTAGAACTTCGTTCTACTATCAACAAGCTGGCCGGGACTCATTCCGTGATTTCCTCCGCGATGTCCCCTGGGATGTTGTCTTTACGCTCCCCGTCCAAGAATGTGCTTCTTAGGTCTCATCCTGGGTTAAACCTGGAATCGACGCTTTCATCCCCTCAAGGAAATTTAGGGTCAAGTTGCGCTCATCCCCTTGGTTCTATGCTGTTTGCTCAGCCGCCATTGAGCATAGAAACCACTTCTTTCACCTATTTCGAAGCGACATGTCGGACTGCAATAGACGTCTCTTTGCCTCCGCCCGTAACGAGTGTAACGATGCTAAGTCACTATTTTGCTGCTCGGATGATGGAGCGTATTGCATCTCGCAAATTTGGCTCCAAAGATTATTGGCGTCTCTGCAAGAGCGTATTGAACAATTGCAAACCCTCTATACCTCCTTTGTTCAACCAGCTCGAAGTCCTGACTTCCTCTGCTGAATGCTTTGCTCGGAAATTTTCATTCAACTCAACGCTCGACTCTTCCGGTGTACCCATACACGACTTCCCTCTTAGAACTGAGGCACTATTGAGTGGGTTACACATAACCACGTCTTTGGTATTGGTCATTATCTCCAATTTAGACCCCGACAAGGCTAGTGGTGGGGATGGGATACCAGCCATTGTCTTGAAGAAATGCGCGCCTGAACTGGCGCCAGCCCTCTCTAAACTACTGCCTCAAAGAATATTGTTTTCCTGTCTACTGGAAGTCCTCTTCGATTGTTCCTGTCTTCAAGAACTCTGGCGACTCCCCTGACCTTTCTAACTACCGTCCTATCAGTCTCCTACCCCTCTTCGGCAACGTCTTCGAAGCCCTAATCAATACCGAAGTGGTTAACCACCTTACATCCCATGATCTGCTCTCAGGCAAGCAATATGGTTTCCGCTTTGCCCGATCTGCAGCTGATGTGCTTACGGTCATCACTGAAACTCTCTACCAAGCCCTTCAAAATAACGGGGAAGACCGTGACGTGGCCCTAGACATCTCCAAAGCGTTTGGCAGGGTGTGGCATGCCGGCCTTCTTCGCAAGCTCCAGGGTTATGACATTACGGGTCGATTGTTTGACCTAATACAATCGTTCCTGTCAAACCGTGAATTGAAGGTCGTTCTCAACGGATTCTCCTCCAGTTCCTATCCCACGAACGCAGGTGCTCCTCAAGGCTCCATCCTAGGCACCACTCTATTCCTTATCTACATGAATGACCTTCCTGACGCAATAAATTCCCAAGTTGGCATCTACGCGGATGACACTACAATTTACTTCTGCCTTGAAAACAAATCTACTGTCACTAACAAAACTAACCTGACCGTGTGTCTGGAAAAGGACCTCCAATCGGTTGTGAACTGGGGCAGGAATTGGCTGGTCAACTTTAATGCTTCAAAAACAAAACTGCTCTCTATTAATCACCACAGAGATCCTTCCTTGCCCTCCATTAAAATGTCTGACGTTCAACTTCTCGAGAGCACCTCCCTGCGGCTGCTCGGTCTCACGTTGACTGCTGACCTGAGATGGAACAAATACATTGAGTCAATTGCTTTGTCCACCGCAAGGAAAGTTGGCTCCCTGTGTCGCACCAGGAAATTTTTCTCCCCGGAATCGATCCTTCAGATCTACAAATCAACAATTCGCCCTTGCATGGAGTATTGCTGCCATATATGGTTTGGAACCCCTTCTGTTTTCCTCGAGGATCTTGATAAGCTCCAGAGGCGGATATGCAATATAATTGGCCGTGATCTGGCATCTCGTCGCCTCTCTCTGTCTTTTTTACAAATACTTTCATGGTAATTGCTCCGAGGAGCTGTTATCGCTTGTTCCCTGACTTCATGAGTTCAAACGCCCTACGAGGCTGGTATCCCGCTCTCACCCTTTCACTGTCGAAACTATTAAATATAGCCGTCTCTTTTACTCCAATAGCTTCATGTCTCGCACCTCTCGCCTGTGTAACTCCCTTCCTTATTCCAGTTTCCCTGAGAGCTATAATCTCCAACTATTCAAATGTAATGTCAATCGACATCTCCAGTTGCCTTGATCTATCCACTATCCTTCTTCTCATCCTTTCCTCTATCACTCCTATCTGATCTTGCTCCAAATCTTCTGTAACCCCCTTGCGTCTTAGTGGCTTAACACCTTGCTTGGGGGTGAAACGCTTAAAAAAAAAAAAAAAAGAATTCTTCTCAGGAGTACCGCACACGCCATACGAAGGCTTTATCTATGTAAAACATGCATGTGTGTCTCATGTTTTTTTCTTTATTACTCAGTCGAAAATGTCATAATGACATTTCTGACCTTAGGTCTCCGGCCGGGACCTGGAAAAGAAATGAGTATAGACCACAAATCAAAAATAATAATAATAATAATAATAATAATAAAAGCCATTTCTAATAAAGTTCTATTCAGCGCTCATTGAGTGAGCAAACAGTGTTACTATCGATTAAAATTTATAAACACTTTCTACATTTATTTTCATTATTTATAACCGAACGATTGTCCTAATCTTTGTTGTTTCTATCACAACGTTTCGGCTGTTGTCCTCTCTGGCTTCCTACAGGGGTATATCAATCTGTATAAAATTTAGGTATTTTTTATATGTTGTTTGGTCCTCTAAATTTTCAGTACCTCCGCCTCCTCATATATATATATATATATATATTTGTCTGTCTAAGAAGTAAAGGAACTGTTTATGCTGTGTGAGCTATTCGCGAGAGAGAGAAAGGCGAATTGTGTCTAACGTGATATCTTGGGAGTATATAACTGTAATTTTAGCTTTCTGCAACTATTGCATTGTTTTCAAATGCGAGACTTTACAGCAAGACAAATCGTGACTGCTTCACCACAAAAATGCACCTTTTCACAACGCCCTGAGCAGCCGGCAGTTCGTGGCTTGGAAACAACATCGTCGTACTAGAACAACCTCTCTATTCACCTGAATCTTGCTCCGTGTGATTTTTTTTCCCCGCGCGCTCAAGGGCATCATTAAAGGTACCCTTTTTGAAGCCGTGGAGGTCATCAAGTGTGATGTAAGGACGGGGGATGAGGGGAATCTAAATAGAATCCTTCCAGCACTGCATAGAAGCGTGGCCCAGAAGGATGGAAAAGGGTGCATTGATGGAAATTAATTTGAAAGTGAAACAATATAATTTGTTTTTTTTTTATAATTAAAATATATATATATAATTTGTTTTTTATAATTGATATATATATATATATATATATATATATATATATATTAAGAAATGGACAAGGTCCGACAATTTATTTATTAAAGACATTTTATTATGTTTAACGTTGTTATTTTATAGATACAAGTATTTAAGCAAATGCTCTGTTTATGATAAACAGTATTAAATAACATTTACCGGCCTGAATGTCCGAGAAATTTTCATAGAAAATATTCGTTCTTTGACAGGATTCGAACCTGCATCCTATACGGAACCGTCATATACGCTGACGTGCCTTACCGCTAGGCTACAAAGAAGCGTTCGGTAGACAAAGTCGAATTTACTGCTTATAAACTCCAATTTTCCATGAATCTCGTACATTCATAACTGCTCTGGCGTATCGAATGTAAACAAATGACGTCATATATTAAGAAATGGACAAGGTCCGACAATTTATTTATTAAAGACATTTTATTATGTTTAACGTTGTTAAAGCTACCGAACGCTTCTTTGTAGCCTAGCGGTAAGGCACGTCAGCGTATATATATATATCCGTATAGGATGCAGGTTCGAATCCTGTCAAAGAACGAATATTTTCTATGAAAATTTCTCGGACATTCAGGCCGGTAAATGTTATTTAATACTGTTTATCATAAACAGAGCATTTGCTTAAATACTTGTATCTATAAAATAACAACGTTAAACATAATAAAATGTCTTTAATATATATATATATATATATATATATATATATATCCTAACTGGCTGCGCGTACTTTCGGCATTGTACCACATAAAAACTACGCTTGGGAAATCACGATATATATATATATATATATATATGTAGAAATTTTGAAAAACAAACAAAAAATCCATAAAATGTAGTTAAAATGAAAAGAATTGTCGACGTCAGACGTTTCGGTTTTAATAAACCATTTTCAAGACAAATTCATTAAAATACAAATTCAGTTCAATATGACGAAAACGATGGACATAAAAACACAAGTCTTATCCAAGAGTAAAACAGATAACTGAAAATTTTTAAAAGATCAGCTTTCCGTTTAACGTGGTCACGCCGTAGTCACATGGGCGACGCTTTCATAACGTATTCTTAAAAGTTCGTGATTATTCTAAAATTCATGTATTTCCGGATAAGCCTGCAATCTTCCATGTTGTAAAAAACGAATTTAGGTTTGTGTTTTTCAGTAGACAGTATATAAGCAAGTAAATGGATATAAATCCGACAGAATGTAGAAATTTTGAAAAACAAACAAAAATCCATAAATGTAGTTAAAATGAAAGAATTGTCAACGTCATTTTAAAATAATCACGAACTTTTAGGAATACGTTATGAAAGCGTCGCCCATGTGACTACGGCGTGACCACGTTAAACGGAAAGCTGATCTTTTTAAAAATTTTCAGTTATCTGTTTTACTCTTGGATAAGACTTGTGTTTTTATGTCCATCGTTTTCGTCATATTGAACTGAATTTGTATTTTAATGAATTTGTCTTGAAAATGGTTTATTAAAACCGAAACGTCTGACGTCGACAATTCTTTCATTTTAACTACATTTATGGATTTTTGTTTGTTTTTCAAAATTTCTACATTCTGTCGGATTTTATCCATTTACACTTGCTTACATATATATATATACATATATATATATATATATACATATATATATATATATATATATATATATAAATATAAAAGAAATATAGTTTAAGGTCTGCTATATTTATGGCATAAAGTGTTCAAT
This sequence comes from Acanthosepion pharaonis, assembly GCA_903632075.3. Lineage (NCBI taxonomy): Eukaryota > Metazoa > Mollusca > Cephalopoda > Sepiida > Sepiidae > Acanthosepion > Acanthosepion pharaonis. The sequence continues at coordinate 2,813,726 of CAHIKZ030000435.1, read as the reverse complement.
ATCAGCGATAGAGCGTATGTAAATATAAAAGAGGCCAGTGGCCTTATGTAGCATTAAACAGTATATCGCGTTTGAGTGTTCATTATAGTCTTCACTTTCTTTTAATTTACATATATATATATATATATATATATATATATATATATATATATATATATATATATATATATGTGATGCAGTTCAATTTACATTACATGAATCATTCATAAAAAATCAGATATAGAAGTTAATGATTTAAATCATTAACTTCTATATCTGTTTCTGTTTTTGTATGAATGATTTATGTAATATATATATATATATATATATATATATATATATATATATATATGTGTGTGTGTGTGTGTGTGTGCGCTCATATGCGTGTGTGTGTTTGTATACATATATAGGAGGATTTACTGAAAAATTTTCGACCAACCAATTTTTTCAAAAAATGACTAAACTTCCTAACATCAAACCAAATTACAAAGAAATCGTTCATATTTTATATAATGCCATTTCAAACGCCTTATTTAAAGAAAAATATTCACTAATTACGGATTTAATCCTTAATGAATTACTTCTATTCAAATACAAAAAAAAGGTATGTTTTTCTGGTGCTGAGTTGTCTCAGTCCTGAGTTGACACGTAGCTCAGTTGGCGGTGTTGAGTTGCCCCCCCCGCTTCAGTCCTAGTGGCTTTATTGCCTTGCTTGGGGCGAAATGATTTTTAAAAAAGAATAATAAAGGCTCAATGAATTTGTTTCAGCAGATGCTACTACAGTTCAAAGTCGATTTCAAGCAGAAGTAAATGATAATGTTTTGATAATGTTGCATGTATAAATCAATAATTGATCTCAGTTTTCTTTGTTTTTCATCTGTTACGGATATCTCCCGTTCTAACGACTCATATGACCCTCACGCCTTGTTCTTTCAATAACAGACGCGTGTCTCTCATAATTGATTTATCGTAATTCGTTCCAAAATGTTTTTGCGTTTGTTTTCTATTAATGTTTCTGCTTTTCTTTTACTTCCGCTTTCACGAATGCCAATATCCCCAACAGTGCCACTCGATATATTTGCAAAAAGATTGATACATCATCTCTGCTAGTGAGATTAAAGAATTAACTTTCGCGAAATAAACAAATCAATCAAGTCGGCGGCGACTCATTTAGTAAATGTTTCAGTTTATATGGCGATCTCAGTCTTGTAATTAACACATAGGTTTTACTAAAGAACCAGGACCATTTTAGTGGCTAAAGAATTACCATTTGCCGTCAGGCAATATTGCTTGAGTTCATGCCTAACGTTGGTGCGAAACAAATAATTAGGCACAATGATGTAATAATTCATTTCGACTAATTTCCTCAAAATAGATATTTTGTTAAAAAATATTTTAGCGATTTTGAATATATTACACGGGGTGTATTTTAGTACTTTTTGACAAACATTTTCGTCTTTTCTATTTTTGATCGGAGGATTTAAACTACTATGAATTTATTAGACGAGGTGTTGTAATCATTGTATTTTAGTTCTTTTTGACAAACATTTTCGTCTTTTCTATTTTTGATCGGAGGATTTAAACTACTATGAATTTATTAGACGAGGTGTTGTAATCTTTGTATTTTAGTTCTTTTTGGCGAACTATTTGCTCTTTTTTATTTTTCATCGGAGGGTTAAAGTCACTTTGAATTTATTCCATGAGCTGTTGTAATTATTTTATTTTAGCTTAGTTTGACGAATTTTCACATATTTTCTATTTTTGTTCGGAGTATTTAAGCCTCTTTGAATGTATTTGCCGAAGTGTTGTAATCATTGTAGCTTTGTTCAGTTTATCGAATTATTACATATTTTCTAATTTTGATCTAAGGTTTTAAGCCTCTTTGAGTGTATTAGTCAAGGTGTTGCAATCATTGTATCTTTGTTCAGTTTAGCGAATTATTACATATTTTCTAATTTTGATCTAAGGTTTTAAGCCTCTTTGAATCTATTAGTCGAGGTGTTGTAATCATTGTATCTTTGTTCAGTTTAGCGAATTATTACATATTTTCTAATTTTGATCTAAGGTTTTAAGCCTCTTTGAGTGTATTAGTCAAGGTGTTGTAATCATTGTATCTTTGTTCAGTTTAGCGAATTATTACATATTTTCTAATTTTGATCTAAGGTTTTAAGCCTCTTTGAATCTATTAGTCAAGGTGTTGTAATCATTGTATCTTTGTTCAGTTTAGTGAATTATTACATATTTTCTAATTTTGATCTAAGGTTTTAAGCCTCTTTGAGTGTATTAGTCAAGGTGTTGTAATCATTGTATCTTTGTTCAGTTTAGCGAATTATTACATATTTTCTAATTTTGATCTAAGGTTTTAAGCCTCTTTGAATCTATTAGTCAAGGTGTTGTAATCATTGTATCTTTGTTCAGTTTAGCGAATTATTACATATTTTCTAATTTTGATCTAAGATTTTAAGCCTCTTTGAATGTATTAGTCGAAGTGTTGTAATCATTGTATCTTTGTTCAGTTTAGCGAATTATTACATATTTTCGAATTTTGATCTAAGGATTTAAGCCTCTTTGAATGTATTAGTCGAGGTGTTATAATTATTATATCTTTGTTCAGTGTTTATTCCTATATTCATGCGTAGAATTTAAGCCTCTTCCACTTTGGTAGGCGATGTGTTGTAATAATTCTATTTTAATTGATTTTCTCAAATTTTCCGCAACTTTTCTATTTTTGGTCGTAGGATATAAGCTTCTTCGAATTAGAAAAGTTGTTATAAGCTTTGCATTTTAGTTCGATTTGCCGAATGTTCACATCTTTTCTATTTTTGATCATACGATTTACGATACTGTGAATTTATTAGACGAGGTGTTGTAAGCATTTTATTCTCGTTCATTTTTGCGCATTTTCTAATTGTTTCTATTTTAATCTCCACTATATATTTTTAAGCTTTTCTGAATTTAGTAAATGATATTTTGTATTCATTGCATTTTTATTTATTAAGGTCAATTTCCTCATCTCAATGTGCCTGAATTTATCAGACTTGGTGTTTTAATCAGAATCTATTTTCGTTCATTTTGACTAATTTCCTCATCTTTATTATTTTTTTTTTCTTATTTTCACCACATTTTTTTTTCCTTTGTCTATTTTATTCTGTTTTTGCATTTCAGTATTTCTTGTTCTGTTCTTGACTATTCTCTTCTTTCTATTTGCTTTTCAACGTAATCCTTCATGATGATTGGTTCAACATACGCTTTCGATCACCAATTCTAAGAAATACTTCGAATAAATTAAAATATATCAAGACATTAAGTTATACAAAGGAGATTCTATACAACGCGAAACTAAATTACTAGTAATACATTTTTTGGAAAAAAAAATATTAGCAGCCATAAAAATCTTGTCGGAATTAAACAACCCATTGAGGTTAATATGCCGTAAAACAAACGACATCAAACTTGTTTTTCTTAAAACTTATCCAAATATCCAGAAAAAAAACGATTGCACCCCCCACCGAATCAAAATATTTAAAGACAATAAGATATACAAAGGAGACTCTATATAGTTACAAGCCAGTCCTTCCTCCACTGAGTCACCAAATATTAAAATATCTCTGTAGGGGAAATGAAAATAATGTCCAAAGTAAAAAAAAAGATTAAAAGACAAAATGACAGACTGATGCAATGAGTTCAATAAGATATACAAAGGAGACTTATATAGTTTATGTCTTGAGTACGTAAAAAATATCCAGAAAATGAAAATGACTGAGTTCACACATGTCTTTGTACGTAAAATATCCAGAAAGGAAAATGACCCCTCCTCCTGAATCAAAAAATATTTAAAGACAATAAGATATACAAAGGAGACTCTATATAGTTACAAGCCAGTCCTTCCTCCACTGAGTCACCAAATATTAAAATATCTCTGTAGGGGAAATGAAATAACGTCCAAAGTAAAAAAAAAAAAAAGATTAAAAGACAAAATGACAGACTGATGCAATGAGTTCACACATGTCTTGTACGTAAAATATCCAGAAAGGAAAATGACTGCCCCTCCTCCTGAATCAAAATATTTAAAGACAATAAGATATACAAAGGAGACTCTATATAGTTACAAGCCAGTCCTTCCTCCATTGAGTCACCAAATATTAAAATATCTCTGTAGGGGAAATGAAATAACGTCCAAAGTAAAAAAAAAAAAAAAAGATTAAAAGACAAAATGACAGACTGATGCAATGAGTTCATGTCTTGTAGTTCACAAAGGAAAAATGACATGTCTTGTCCTGAATAAAATATCCAGAAAGGAAAAAAGGAGACTGCCCCCTCCTCCTTGAATCAAAATATATTTAAACGTCCAAAGTAAAAAAAAAAAAGATTAGCAAAAAAAAAGACAAATGACAGACTGATGCAATAGTTCACAAGTCTTGTAATGTAAAATATCCAGAAAGGAAAAAATGACTCCTGAATCAAAATATTTAAAGACAATAAGATATACAAAGGAGACTCTATATAGTTACAAGCCAGTCCTTCCTCCATTGAGTCACCAAATATTAAAATATCTCTGTAGGGGAAATGAAATAACGTCCCAAGTAAAAAAAAAAAAAAAAGATTAAAAGACAAAATGACAGACTGATGCAATGAGTTCACACATGTCTTGTACGTAAAATATCCAGAAAGGAAAATGAATGCCCCCCTCCTGAATCAAAATAGTTAAAGACAATAAGATATACAAAGAAGACTCTATATATCGAGAAACTAAATTACCAATGATACATCTTTTGAAAAAAATATTAGCAGCCATCAAAATCTTGTCGATATTAAATAAACCATTTAGGTTGATATGCCGTAAAACAAACCATATAGATGTAATTACTATTTTGGTGTCGGATAGTAACATAGACAATAGAAATTCTTTTCTCGTGGTATAGTGCAAACAAGACTCTCCAATTAAGAATATTCTAGAGAAACCTTAAAGTGTAAAGAATGACAGTTTTTTGGTGGTCTACAATCTTGGTCTCAATTCAAATTATTATAATTATTCAAATTCTTCTTTGTTCACTCATGGAACCGGGTCAGTTACTTTGGAGATTGGACTACTATGAAAGTGCAATGGGTTTATTTGATGGATAGAACCCTTCTTAATATATGAGTAGTCGCGGTTAGGATGAGATTCTGAATAGCTTGTTTCTTGATGTTGCTAGTGATTTTTTGGACTATATTTCCCGATCTGTCTTGGCCAGACCAAGAGCCCGTATGACCACTGGTCTTAATGCTTAACATCCTTTCCCATTTTAGTTTTAGATCTTTATATTTGGAGAGTATTTTGTCGATTTCTTGGAGAGATTTCTTTCGGTAGGGAAAAGTATTTATATTTATTTGCGCCCGGGAAAGCATAGGTCGATATATATAAAGAATGATCCCGGAATCTCTGCACGGGCTACTGATTAACATGGTTAATCTAGTTCCCCATTAAAACTGAATAGTGACTTCGCTCTTACTTGGAGCCCAATATAATAATCTCTATAGAATAATCCTAAAAAGATTAGCATATCGTCATAGTTTGGTTTGTTTTGTTTTACGGCATATCAACCTAAATGGTTTATTTAATACCGACAAGATTTTGATGGTAATACCCTTTTCGTCAAAAAAAGTATTGTTGGTAATACTTTTTTTCATTCAAAAATGCACTGTGGTAATATTTTCCTTCAAAAATGTATGGCTGGTAAGGATTTTTCCTTCCAAAAAATTTGTTGCTGGTATTAAAGCTTACGTTTACACTTTCATAGTGTTTTGACCCCAGTTTATTTTGGGTGGGGGGTGGTTAGCTATTTGCAAATGGGACCCATTTTATTCGCTGAAGCATTGGCAACCATTATTAAATTTTGACTAGTATTTCCTTCGTTTTAATTTTAGTTATTTTTCATTGCATGTAATGACAATAGCCGTTATTAAACAAGTAGTAATATTATCTTAAAACTTATTGATATTGCATAATGTCAACCATTTTAAATATGAGTTGCATTTCTTTCTCTTAATTTTATTTGATTTTCCTTGCAAGTACTCCGACCATCAATCTACAGCATTTTGTGATCAAGTATTAATGTTATTTTGATTTTTATTTATTTATCATTATTATTATTATTATTATTTCCTTTGATTTCATGTGGATACTCATTTCTTTCTGGGACCCAACCAGAGACCTAAAGTTGGAAATGACATCATGACTGGGCAGTTTTGAAAGAAAAATTACATATAATTTACATAGCTAAAGCCTTTTGTAAGGTGTGTGCTGTAGTTGTGAGACCAATTCTATGTTTTTTATTTCTTTAAGGCATCAGCTACCAGAAACCCCTTCAATAAGTTTGGTGGAATATTCTCCAGTCAATCCGAGTGCTCCAGCTACAGCTGGAATTGCTGATGTCTTCGTGTGCTATATTTTTGAGATTTCGATTTCAAGGTCCTTTTATTTTGATAGTTTATTATTATTATTATTATTATTATTTATTTCCGGGTCCCGCACATGGACCTAAGGTTAGAAATGGTATCATGACACTTTCCACTGACAAAAAAAATTACATAGATAAAGCCCTTCGTAAAGTGTGGGCTGTACTTGTCAGAACAATTTTTTGTATCTCCTTGAGGCATGGACTTCCAGGAATCCCTTCAATTAGTCTACTGCAAGCTTTTCCAACCAGTCCTAGGGCTCCAACTACAACAAGGATTGTTGATGTTCCCATATTCGAGATTTCTATTTCAAGGTCCTTGTATTTTGACAGATTTTTGAAGATCTTCAAAGATACATTGCAGTCAGCAGGGACTGCCACATCAATAAGGAGGCACTTTTTTTGTTTGTGGTCTTTAATATCAATATCTGGGCGGTTGGCTTTGATTGTTCTGTCAGTGTGTATTGTGTAGTCCAATAGAATTGTAACAGGTCCTATCTCCACATTATTATTATTATTATTATTATTATTATTATTATACATATTATTATTATTATTATTAAAGTTATTATGCATATTATTATACATGTTATTATATATATTATTATTGTAAATGTTATTATGCATATTATTATTATCTTTATTATTATTATTATAATTATTATAATAATAATTATTATTATACATGTTGTTATGCATATTATTATTATTATTATTATTATTATTATTATTTCCTTTGATTAGTGTTGGTTACACATTTCTTTTCGGGTCCCGCCCAGAGACCTAAGGTTAGAAATGGCATCATGGCATTTTCCACTGACCAATTAATATATATATATATATATATATATATATATATATATATATATATATATATATATATATATATATATATATATATATATATATATATATATATATATATATATATATATATATATATATATATATATTACATAGATAAAGCCTCCGTAAGGTGTGAGTTGTAATCAGTGAGAATATTTCTTTTATTATTATTACAGTAGAATCACTGGCAACCGAGCTACGTAGGCCTTCCGGATATGTGGAATTGCTTACAAAGTCCGGATATGAGGGGTTATATTTAGAATAAAATTTAAAAAAAAAAATAGAAATCAAGTGTAAAATTTATTTTCAATGTTTTATAGTAAAGAAAATAAGCTAATGGTGAGTGAAATATAACGGAATTGATTTAAAAGGGAAAAGAAATGAATTATGTAATAATTCCTCTTATTCCTATCATCTTTTGCACCAATAAAAAGCAATTAGGATGAAATAAGCATAAGCAATTATCCAAAGTAAATTTCCTGAAAAACAAAAAACTCAAATCAGTTACATATCACCCAAATAGTTCAAATATACACATCAAAATCATATCCGGATATGCGGGATTCCGGTTATGGGGCACACCGGATATGAGGGATTCCGGATATGAGGGATTCTACTGTATTATTATTATTATTATTATTATTATTATTATTATTATATGAAGTATTATCAGCCATTATTATTTTTTGACAGGTATTTCATACATACAATGTTTTATTCTCTTCCTCGTTATTGCCCAAACCATTAGTTTGTGTTCGCTAAAAGTGTACAAATATTACCTTGAATTATTATATTATGATTTCCTTTGATTTCTGTTGTATACTTCCGAGTCCCAACCGGAAATCTAAGCTCAGAAATAACTTCCTGACATTTCCATTAAACATTTTTTTTAAAAAAAGAAAAAGATCACATACATTTTACATAGATAAAGCACTCCGTAATATTTGAGCTGTACTTATGAATACAATTGTTTGTATTTCTTTAAGGCCTCGATTACCAGTAATCACTTCAATTAATATATCGGAACCTTTTCCAATGAATCCATTGGCTCTAACTAGAACTGGAATTATTGAGATTTCCATTTCAAGATCTGTATTTTGATAATTTTTTCAAGATCTTCGAAGATATATTACAATTTGCAGGGATAGCCATGTCAATAAGAAAGCACGTTCTGTAATTTGCCTTCTTTGCTCATTTTCTTGGCGATTAGCATTAATTGTTCTGCCTGTGTGTATTGAAAAGTCCCATACAATTGTTACAAGTCCTATCTCTGTAACCTGGTCTGGGTGATGTTCAGAACAGTTTCCTTTCCGTAAAAGTGGCATATTTTCCAGTGCCGAGTTTTATATTGAGCGGATGGTAACACCGTGAAACCTGATACAAGATGATCGATTGCTTCTGAATATTGATCTCAGAAACTGCATTTTTGGCAAACACAACTTTGGCAATTTCTATTTAGCAATCATTAGACCGATGCAGTAAGGATAAAACTTTTGGTTTCAGGTTTTAAGCCTGCCCTCCGTAAACAATGATGAGGACGGGGTTTTTCTACATCAGCACGGAAGTGTTTTGACAACGAAGAGGCTTATCTTGCCATCGTTTTTGCATTTGATACGTTGTATTTGCTTTTGCTTTCGTTTTTAGGTTATTTGCCACTGCGGTTGGTGTATTATGATTTTCTTGCCCTTCTCCACCCATTTAAAATTTCTTTGTGAATTTGTTGGCTTTCTTCTTCTTCTTCTTCTTCTTCTTCTTCTTCTTCTTCTTCTTCTTCTTCTTCTTCGTTGTCTTCTTCTTCGTTGTCTTCTTCTTCGTCGTCATCGTATTCTTCGTTTTCTTCTTCTTCTTCGTTTTCTTCTTCTTCTTCTTCTTGGTCGTCGTCATATTCTTCATTTCCATCTTCGTCGTCGTCTTTCTGTGTGAATTATGAAGTCCCATAAAATCGTTACAGTTCCTATCTCCGTATCCGGGTCTGGGTGGTGTTCATACCATTTTCTTTCAGTTTCCATAAAATAGTTATAGGTTCCATGTTTGTAACCAGTAGTGTACATAGCAATTTATAATAATAATTTATTCCCTTTGATTTCTAGTGTGTATTCATTTTTTCCGGGTCCCAACCAGTGTTCTAAGGTTAGAAATGGCGTCATGACATTTTCCACTGAGGATTTTGTGAGGAAAAACACACAAATAAGTAAACTGAATTTTTTTTTAAGATCTTCAAATATACATTACCGTCTGCGTTTTTAGAAAAAAAATGTCATTCGTGGTAATATAAATAATAAGTGGTTATTAACGTATAATACTAATGTAATGGTTAATGGGAAAAACTTATTTCTCAGGATGTTAATTATAAGTAAGAGCGATATATATAATGCATTTTAAAGCTAGTCTTAAACGATTAAATTTTTAATTCCCCGTCTTTCGACCATAATATTGTCATCAATATAAATTGTTAATAATGAATTTAAATATTATAAACAATAATACGAGGGGAAAGTTTTAAGCTTTAAGTCACAATTTTAAATCAACTCCACGAAAACGTGAGTTTTGCAACACTTAACAGTCAGTGAGATATTCAGTACCTGATGATTTCGTAACTGCATGAAACTCCGAGTCTGGCCATCGAAGTGGGATATGTATATTCACTAATATATACTTAATAGCTCTGTTATATAACATTGAGCACTGTTCTTATAACACTTGAGTAAAAAGATATATACGTACGTTCAACTATATACGTATACGTATGTTTTTTGACCATACACACACACATTATATATATTTTAATATTATTTATATATTATATGCGCGGTACTTATTAGAAAGCGCTCAATATCAGAGATAGAGCTAACTTATTTGGTTGGATTGATGTGAGTTTGTAACCCTGGGTTTCACGCTTTTGCGATCGTCAGACAAACCGATTAATTTTTTTTTAATTTTGGATTTATGTAGATTGCGTGTATTGGTGTTATTATAGAAGTGGGGGGGTCGTCGTCGTGATGTCACTCATGCTAACGCAAACATAGATGCATGTCCGTACACCCGATGAGGTACGGAGACACCCATACACACTCGCTCGCCCGCCGGGGCTCATACAAACGTAAACATATATGGACAGTATGTATGTGTATGCGTGCTGTTGTCTACATACATACGCATTTGGTTGCTGAAATTCAAAGATAGGATGTGTAGCGAATATTTCTCGTGAATGTATACATGTCAACAATCAGACCATTTTTCTATTCTTTCGCTGAATAATATTTCCTCGCACGCACCTATATACGTGTGTTGGGGTCTGTGTAAAATTATAATAGGTAAAAATTGCTATTATTTTTAATTTTTTAAGGCTGATTTGCTATTATTTTAAAACTGGTTATTTGCTTGTTTTTGATAACTGCGTATATGTAACTGGTAAAAATTGTAGTTCGTAATCCATATTGTTTTTTTTTTATTTTGTGGTATTAAATATGCTAGGGGGAGTAATTTACGTTAATAATTATAGTGGATTGATATGGTAATAGTAGATGTGATGTGGTAGTAATGGTGTTGGAGGATTTGTGGTAATGATAATATTAGTAGCTAATAGTTATTGTAAAGTGGTAGAAGTGATTAGTAATGTTGGTGGAATGATAACGATAAATGTAATTATTGTGATGGTAGCTTGAACTAAAGAGTGATTGTTGTTTTGTTTTTTTGGGGGGTTTTTTTCGGGTTTTTTTTTATCCATTTGGTATAAATTCTTATAATAAGGTATTTATTCTCATTCCTACATTTGGAGATTATCGCTGATCTTTTGTTTAATAAATTCTTTTGCGGGGTATGGGATATTATTGCTACTTTTTCGTGTAGGCAAAGTAGGCATTTTTTTGTAATATTGCTGTAGGTAGGTGCTTTTTTCAATATTTTCCATCTTATTCTTGGTGTGATATTTCTGTCTTTTAGCTGTCATATGTATGTTGATAGT